>CAJHQQ010003340.1:0-45813 GCA_905132885.1 Moricandia moricandioides
AGTGTTTTAAATTAGAACTAGATGATTACCCGCGCGCATGCGCGGAGTGAAATTAATATACTAATTATCGTTAAATATTAATCTTGATTGTTCAAACATGATATCATAAGTCTCCAAACGTATAGTTATAGATCGTCAATATAATGCTGATGAATAGGGTGATGTTTATTCATATTTTTTTTTAAAACTTATTAATTTACATTGCTTCAATGATATCATTCAAATGTTATAATTCACCATCTCACTTCAATATGAAGAATCATATTTTTGAAATGATATGATCAAATAACATTTGAGATCCATGCTTGCGCAAAATGAAGATTAATTATGTTATAAAAATGATTTGTAGATAATATTATTTATTTTGCATTAATTTACATATTATGCAATAATAAATATATTGAATAATTGAGAAGTGAATAGTTATTACGTATACAATTAAATTCGAGTAAGAACATAAATAAAAACAATCTTTCTTTTTATTTACAAAACTTTCTGTTGATAAAAAATAAAATAAACCATTTATTTATGTTATATAGTATATAATTAAAATCAAATGATATTGATATAGATATATAATATATTTAATATAAATATTTATTTATTGAGGCTTGATACTCATATGATTTTATTAACATTTTTATATTTGTTGTGACAAAATTATTATTTTTATTAATATGAATATTATTTTATTAACATGTTTATGTATTTTATATATGATATATATATTTTTTAATTTAAACGATATTGAAATAAATGTATATATATTAAATGAGACTTCATATTTACATGATTTTATGATCATTTATATCTTGTTATAATAAAAAAAAACAATTTCATCATAGATTTTTAACAGCCTTAATTTATATTAAAAAAATTCAAAATATAGCATATTAGAAAAAAAATTTGGTTTTTTTATTATATACTTATGTGATTTTTAAATGTCTTTCAAGAATATAAAATTGAACAAAAATGATGGAAGATACATATATTGTTATCAAATATTTATTATTCAAAATCATTAATTGTCACATATTTGTTAATCATATTAGGTAATTTCGTAGCTTTTATTTAAGGAAAGAATTAAAATTATCATTTATACACGAATAACTAATCTGATAATTAGTTTAATAAAAAGTATAATATATATTTAGATGGACTAACTTATTTTTTTTAAAGATTTTAAAAATCATTGTAATGATAACATGTGACTACCAAAAAAGCTCGTATATATAGCTACATGATTAATATATATAAGATTTCTCATTGTAGTGATAACATAAGATTTCTCAATACTGCTTTTAAGGATTTTAATATTCCAGAATTAATATATATAGCTCGTATATTAATATGTTATAATGACATATGTATACCAAAATATGTTGTAATGATCCATCTAAGTATATAATTAACATATATGTATTTTATATGATATATAGTTTAATTTAAACAATATTAAAGTATATATATATATATATATATATATATATATATATATATATATATAATATATATATATATATATATATATATATATATATATATATATATATATATATATATATATATTTAATCTGAATATATATTAACTGATACTTAATATTCATATGATATTATGATCATTTGTATCTTTTTATAACAAAAAAAATAAAAAACATTGTTCACAAAATTTTGTAATGTTTTTACTGTTTTAATAATTTATAGTTGTTTTTAAAAATTTATAATATAACATGTGATAATTTTTTTTTAGATTTTTTATTATATGGTTAATGTGATTGTTTAATTTTTTAATAATATAAATTAAAAAATGATGAAGAATAAAAATATATTATCAAATCTTTATTATTCAAAACATTAATTGTCACATATATGTTAATCATATTAGGTAATTCCGTAGCTTTTTATTTAAGGAAAGAATGTTAAATATCCTTTTTATGCACTACCAATCAATATGCATGTTAATTTAATAAAGTATAGTCTATAATTAGATGGACCAACTTTTTTCTAAAGATTCTGAGAATCATTCTGGTGATGACACGTGGCTACACTTAAAAGTTTTAATGCTCCAGGATTAATATATAGGGGATAACCATTTTCGGAAAATGATATATAAGAGTACCATTAACCATAAAATCCATTTGGATTTCTTATTTTTTTATTTAAAAAAAATAAAACAAACCAATCATAAGTCGCCACGTGTCAATGGGACCCGCGAACATTGCAAGAAACAAGTAAAAAGCGGCTCTTATTTAGGGTGTTTAGGAAATTGATTTTTAGTTTTTAATGAGTCCCACCCCTTAAGAACTTCACTAAAAACTCCCATTAATGATGTTCTAAGTTAACTATCATGGCAAACAAGTCCTTATTCTGTAAGTGAGATCTAGTGTTGCTAATCAAGTTAGCCCGATCATATCATTGCAGGATTAAATTCAAGAAGTCCATGAAAATTGGCAACTTTGGTTCTATAAAACCAATAAATAAATAATATATGATTATAAACGTTTGTTTATTTACGTTACAATTGTATTGTTGGAAAAAGTGTTAATAGACTAGTGATATTGTAAAAGTGTTGGTTTTCTTGTACCCCGGATCCAAAACCATTTTAGAATAGATTGTTATATATTTTTTTACAAAACACGTGAAGGTTATTCTTTAAATTGAAATATCTAAAAACTAGCAAGCATGGAGGAGATTGGTTTTTCTCATAGTGGGAAATATTTCATGCCAGAAAAAAAAACAGGTCTAACAACAATCTAACATGATCTTAATGTATACTGTCGTGAATCGAGATGGCGATATTGTAGTCTCTTAAATTAGACCCATTAACAAAGAATACACAGTGATCACCCAGTAAATTAGGCCTTTATTTAAGCGTACAATAAAACAGAATCATATTATATCTACAAATACCCTAATCCTATAAAGTTTTTATTACAAAATAGTATTCAAATAGAAAAATAATTAAAACAGGTTTTATTAAAAATTGTAAATATATACTTATATCCGTAGAGTTAATTAATTAATTTAAACTTAGGTTTAGAGTTATGGTGTGAGGTTTCGAAAATTAAGTTTAAATTATTTTTTTTTAAATGAAAATTAAAAATTTGCAAAACAAAAATGTCTACATCAATTATTTATTTTTGATAACTATTTTGGTGAAAAAAAATAAAAAGAAGTTATTTGAGAGAATTATTCTTATATCTATTAATAATAAAAATCAAAAATATTTGACAAATAGAATTTAAAAATTACCGGGAATTTGACATCGACGATTAAACCTTGATTAAGGACAAAAACATGATTCATAATCGTCACTCCAACATATAAATTTTATATTATCCAAACATATGATAAACCTGTTGCTTATTTGGATATTACTGGGAGTAAGTGAATCTAGTACTAAAACATTTGGAAAAAAAACAACCAAAAGAAGTGACTCTCTTCACACTAGAAGCTCATCCAACAAGCTATCGTCTAAATACTCAAACTCAATCACTTCCTTCCCACCACCACCGTCTCTTTCACCAAACTCTGACGACAAAGAAGCCACCTCATTTTCGCCACGGCCACTTGGACCATCCTTGATTATTGGGTACGAAAAGTTATATAATCGAATAAATTTTTGTGTTATTGATTTATGACTTCAAGATCTTTTTATATCTAACTTTAAAATTCATATTTTTCTTTTAAAAAAATATTACATAATATAGAAATAATCTATTATAAGTCTATATCGTATAGCATATGTTAATATCTCAATACTCTCCCCCACCCCTCAAATTGGAGTATACAAGTATTTGTATGTCCAATTTGAACTAAAAATCTCCTAGTTAAAATCGATTGTTAGTCACGAATATCATCAGAAGGATTCATATCGTGATTTTGGTTCGATTTCATTTTTTCACTGAGTCGTTGGTTTTTTTTTCGAATTCAATTTTGTCGGGTTTGGTTTCGTCAGGTTCACTTTTATTAGTCGATGTCGTTTTCACTTTGTTGATCAAAGAGAGAAGTCGTAGGTCGAAATCTTTCGTCTAGTCATGGTTGTCGCTTCAAGAATTCATGCCATTGTCATTTCAAGAGTTCAAGTTTCAAGTGTTTTGAGTTTGCGTATGGAGGTTGTAGAGTCGTAAGTCGGAGGTCATTGGTTCGTAAGTTCACGTGAGGTCGTTGTTGTGTGAGGCTAAAGGTCGTATGATCGAAGTTGTTCATCACGTCATCATTCAGATCGTCGTTTTCGTCTTCTTCAATTGTGATCATCATAACCAAACTCTTCTAACCACAAGAAACGAAAGTGTTATGGCTCTGATACATTGAGAAATTATGTAATCAAATAAGTTTTTGTGTTATTGATTTATAAACTCAAGGTTTTCTTATATACAATTCTAAGATTCACATTCCTCATTAAAAAAAGTACATAATATGAAAATAATCTATTCTAAGTCTATATCGTATATAATATGTTAATATCCCAATAGGTACTCATGAGAGAAATTGAGAATGGCCTTGTGGCCACTCATAGAAAAAGCTGCCCTGTCGTAAGCCCGAGCGGCGTCTTCCGCTCTGTTAAACATCCCAAGCCAGACACGAGCACCGTGGTTAGCTGAGTCATGTATCTCCGCTGCATATTTCCCCCATGGACGCATCCGTACACCTCTGTATTTCACCTCATTCGTGTTAGAAGTTCCATGTTCCATAGGTTTAGCTTTTAGTTAATTTTTTCCATGTTCCATGTATAGTAGTGAATAATTTATATGTGGAGGTAACGTGACTATTGAGAATCTACTGGACCTTATTTTAAAGCACGTGCGGGTCGTCAAAAGTTTTTTTTTAGTAATTAAAATTTTCAATTGTAGGGTAAACTTTTTCATAAAAATATATAGTGCCATTGTTATAGTAAAGAGAACTGTTGGGTTGTCAAACAAATAAAAAGTTTGGGGCAGCTCTGCGTCAAGTATAGTTTTTGATAATATGAGGGGCTAAAATGAAAATATTGAAATTGTGAGTGAAGTCCAATGAATCTAGATGGTCAAAGTGACGGCTAAACTGAAGAAAAAGTATTTTGTGACAACGGACCAAAATTGATTTCATCCTCACTTTTTTTTCCGGTCACATATGTTTTTTTTTTCATTTAATGTTCACGTGCCAACTTTGACCGCACGTGTTGTAGATTCTTTAGTCTTTTAATTTTCAGTTTGACCATCAACAAATGTATAGAAACGTATGAATCTTTTAAATACTGAAACAAACTATACATAACTATATCTATATACGTAGTGTAAAAAATATATTACATTTTTACTATTATTTTCGTAGTTTCACTTTGTTCATTGACTATATAGAAGTTCAAATCTCTTTTTCTTAACACAGCTTTATATAAAAGGTTAGTCTTCCACAGAAATTAAACTATGAGTTTTGTACCTATTTTAGTATGAGTAGTTTCCTTTCTTACAATATACTCCCTCTGTTTCAATATATTACATGTTTTAAAGTTTTTCACACATATTAATAAGATATATTAAATCTTAGTATTAATTATATATGTTTTTATGATTTACTATTTTTCATAACTTTTGACTAATCAAAATTAAATAAATAAAATTATTTTTTTGAAATTTTAATTTACTATTATTACCAAGTAAAAGTTACATCAAAAATCAAAAAAATATTTTTTGATTTTTTTTTAAAAAACATAGATTATTTTGTAACAGAAAGAGTGTGATTTAATCATTTAAGTAACAGTACACACTGTATAGATATCGCTTAACTCTAACTAGGTTAAGATTCGCGCTTTGCACGGAATGAGTATTGTATATACAAATACTTTTACGTAATATTATTTATTTGTGGTTTTACATAGTATTTTATATATTATTAAATAATATATATATATTAAATAATTAAAAATCCTGTATTGTTAAGTATATATTATATTGGTGTGGACATATAAATCAAAACAGTCATTGTTATTTATTTACAATCTTTTTATGCTATATAGTTTAATTTGAACGGTATTAAATTAGATATATATTTTAATATAAATATCTATTAAAGGAGACTTCATACTCTTGTGGTTTTATGATTATTTGTATTTTTTTTATATTTTTTAACCAAAAAGTTTTCACTGTGAAATTTTAACAGTTTTATTAATTTGTCGTCTTTTAAAAGAAATCAAAATATAACATATACAAAAAATCTAATTTTTTACTCTATAGTTAATATGATTTTTAATTTGGTTAATAAAATAAAATTTTTAAAATGATAGAAGATACAAAAATTGTTATCAAATATTGTTATTCAAAATTATTAATTATCGTATATATTTTAATTGGTAATTATGTAGTTTTTATTTAAAAGAAGAAATAATAATATTCATATGTACTAACGACTGAGTTGAGAGAACCAAGAATAACAATGATGTTGTTCATAATTGATATAAAAATATTCATCTCATGACTCTACACTATGTATGGAATAAATAATTTTGATGCATAGGATTGTTTAATCATATAATAAAATTTTGTGTGGAATAATTCTTTTTACTATTTATATGAAGTTTTCATAGTAACAAAGAAAACATATGCAATATAGCTAATGTAGATAACAAATAGTTCTGAATCCAACATTATGACTTGAGATAATCACGTTTGATTTCACTTGGTGGTCAATATGTTGCTAAGTGAATAATCACTATTTTGTTCAAAATGTTGATAAGTGGAATTGTGTTATAATGGATAACGCCAAAAATGGTTTAATTTTCTTCTATTTTTCTTCGATCAAAAAAAATTGTTCTTCTATTTTTTCATATGTGCTCTGCTTCTATTTTTACGCACATTAGTCTAATTAAAACAATTAAAGGTAGGTTGAATAGTAGTGATATTTTGTGTAATTATTCTAGTAAAGAAAGTGTAATTTACTACTTAAGTTGAGAGTTATTGTCAGAATGACACATCAATAGATGACATAAGTGTAAATAATTTACAAAGTAATGGTTACTCTTTTAAAATATTTCCCAATTAATAAGTAAGGGATTTTGGTGAATAATTTTTGAAATCCGCTTTTAGGCTTAAAACGCAAGCAAACCGGTTATTATATGTAGGGCTTGATTTGATGATAAATTTTAGTTATAAATTCTTTAACTGTCCACTTCTTCTTGCATCTGCATATAATTAAATTTCCTTCTGGTGAAATTAGGGGTTATAGTGTCTACAATCATATATTCACACACGAACGAAATATTTGTTTTAATGTCAACTTATCCCACAGGCCATCTTGCTTGAAGATGCTCAAATTAAACACACATATTATTTCCTTTTGTGAGTGAAGGTATGAAGCTCACTGTCTATTAAAGCATTCCCCTTACAAACTTCTCCCATTAAGTAGAATTTTAAGCTTTTGTAGAGATGAGAATGAAATATGTAAGGAAGGAGACGTGTGTGTGAAATTGAAACGATTAAGATAAATTTCTTTTAACTATCCATCACGAATTTAAGTCTAAAAAGTTTCAATCTCACTATTTGATTTATCCCCACCACACACAAATGACAAACCCAACAAGATGATGATAAAGAACATATGACATATCTCATCCAAAGCAGAAAACCATGTTCTTGAAACAAACGAGAAGGAAATAGAAAAAAGAGTGTTCGAGAGAGACAATCCGTAAGTTTTTAGGTGGGTTTTCAAAAAACTATTGCTACGTTGTGGCTTTAAGAAGGTTTATCATACTAAAACTCTTATTGGGCTCCGTTGCCACCTCGTAATATCCAATCTATTAATTTGAAATCTTATTTTTATCTACTATTAATAAGTTAATTACATAATATAATATACTAATGGTGTGTTCGCGCTTCGTACGGATTGTTTGACATTTGGATAATGTAAAATTATAAATTATTTTGTTTGTTTGTTATGTAATTTGTTGGATAGATTTTTTTGTTTACGAGAATGCTTCTATGTAGTACATAGCGAAATTAAAATTTTGGAAACATATAACATAGATAAACTGTTATCATAGAAGATCGATGAAAAAATTTTCTTCATAAGAGATGTAAATCCTATAGTAAGTTTTACCTGTGCAATACATAATAGTTGCTTCGTTGTGGATTATTTTCTTAACGTATGAAAGTGATAACAGCACATCAAATTACTTAGACGAATTTAGTCATTTGCTTATAATAATGGTCACATCTCTTGGTAATCTTGCTTAGGTGGCATAATATTGTAATCTTAGTTGCTTGTAGAGCGGTGAGGTAACAATTGAGTTTTTAAACCAGCTCCATATAAAGTTTTTTAAAACTTTTCTCCATTATGAATATATGATCAGCCGGAACTAGGCATAAACTAGTGAAACATTGGAATTGACCCCCAAAAATTTTGAAATTTTTTTACATGTGTAGAAACCCCCAAATTATGAAAAAAAAATTTATAAAAATTTTTACAAAAATGTTTCAAGCTCCCGTAATCTCAGATCCAGCCCTATGTGTGATTATCCAATGTGTTGGGTGGATTATCAGAGAAATATTGGAGAGTCATATTGCCAAAAGTGACGACAACCTCAGTCCTTGAATCATCACCATTATAAGCTTCTAAGTTGTTGTTAGTGTCATGTTCTGCGATCTGGTTTGGTTCTGAGAAGAAAAGAGAGACTGAAAACAATATTTGTTTTGTAATTTATCGTTTTACAATTGTTGTTATATCAAAGTGGGTTGATTTTGATTTTATGTCAAAAATTTGTTCTGACACTGTCCATTTTAATTACTAAAAGTGAATTGACGGACCATAATATTGTCACCACCAATTACAACAGTAGAGGCAAATTTCAACATCTATGTTTTTCGCTTTCATGTTTGGATCATGCATTTAAATTTATCCACAATAAATTTGGAATCTTCATTTCTTGTTTATGCTGGGACTCTATCTTCTGTGTCACCCTCCTACTATGTAGTTAATGCCATTTGAAGTCTTGGAGGAAAGACTCTTTATTTCAAACATATTATCATCATGTTTTATGCACCTTGAAAGATATGTTGTCACATATTGTCGTTATGTATTATACACCAACAAACTCATATGCCAACAAACTCATATGTCGTTCACGGGTATAAACATTAATATGTAATATAAAATGTGGATATAACTTAAATGATTGATGTTGATGTTAGGTGACACTGAGAGGTATTCAAAAATTTGTTATATTATGAAGCATTAATGTTTTGATGTACAATGATAGTTAGTTTTTTGGGTTCTTTGACATCTAGACTCTGCGACACAATAAATTTTATTTAAATAATAAAAATTTTTTTTATTAGGGAAAGATCCTTATGATATTACTGGAACGGTCATACCGTGAGATGGTCAACATTTGCAATCAGATTTGTCAATCTTTAGTCATATATGTATAAAAAACGATAACCATAATTTGATCATTGCTAATTAAGATGTCAACTAGATAACTTTTAGTATCAAACATTAGTTAAGTAGTAATGAATTTTTGCTCATTAGCATTAGTTAAGTAGTAATGAATTTTTGCTCATTAGACCTGAGTTGTTAAGCAAATGAAATGAGTTGAGAATTGGAAAACAATGATTATGAATAACATTAATTTGTAAATGTAGTTCCAAAAATTATTGGAACCGATTATGGTTAAAAATGAAAAATTGAAAAAGATGATATACCGTGCTTAGTTTTAACTGACGTGACAAAAAAAATGGATATATTTTCTTTTATTAATATAAAATTATTTTTAATTAACAGGGATATTTCATATTCAAATATGTTTTTTCTAAGTGTTTCTTTCTTTGTTTTTTTATATGAAACACTAAAGACTAGTGCTTCTTTCATTGTCTATATTTATATTATTTTATATTTTTGTGGATTTGATTTTGTTTCAAATTTATCTTTTTAACTAAATTTGTTTCAAATCATAGCTACATGTTTTATTTAAAATGTTATAATTGCAATATACTTTAACTATGGCTAATAGTTTCAGAATTTGTTTTGTTTTAGAAGGTTCACACACTAATACTTATTATTGTATAAAATTGTAATATGTTTAAATGTTATGCAGAAAATCAAATATATTCGTATATAGATATTGCTATTTGTTTTCTATTCAATAATATTCTATGTGCATGTTTTTTTATTCAATGATTCTAATTCAAATTAGGTAAGAAAAATAATATGTTTATTGTTGAATCCTACTGAACAGTAGTTTGGCTTAGGGTTGGTAATTCTTGTTTTAAGTTTGGCAGTTTAATTACCATTAATATGGACACACATCATCATTTTTAAACGACAAATACAATTATTAGAATTTGTCTTCTTTTCAGTCAACATGGTTTATTGAGTTGTATATTATTATTTTTTAAAATCCGGACTTGAACAAAAAAATCAGTTTTCTCCGTAAAAACATTTTCTCTTCTTGTGAAGTAACCTGTCAAGTATCCCACAATCTATTTGGACTTAGTTTATACAGAAAACGCAATCATCCTTTTTCTTTCTTATCACTTGTTTCTCAGCAAATTCACTGGAGCCATGGCTTGCCTTGAAGTAGTAATGATTATTTCCGAACTATCAACAGTAATGGTTCTTCTTGTATCTTCTTCCAGTACATCACTTTTATGAACTCTCTCAGTATCAGCTTTTCTCTCAATTACCTTTCTCATATTCATTATCTTCTTTGAGTTCCATAGGGTTCACCTTCTCAGCTATCCCCACCAAAGCATTCCCTTGTACCGTTGTTTCTCCTTTTTTGGCCTCTCTTTTGTAGTTTCTTTCTGAAGAGATTAATAACTGCTTGGAGTTGTAAGAATATGATCAACAGAGAGGAAGATCTTGAGCTACGAACTGAGATATTAAGTGAAGCGAAGTTAGATGGAATGGTTTCAGTTTATGTAGCTGCCATAACCAAGCTCAAGTGTGATCTCAAAGACACATATCAGCCATACGGATCCTGCAGCCCCTTCCTTAGACTTTGGTGTGATATTCCTTCACTGAGGTTCACCTCGGAGGGGAGTTTACACATTGTTGGATAATTTCAAGCTTGTGGAAACTTAACATATTATTAGATATTTAATATGTTAAGAGATAAACACAAAAATAAAATCTAGAATAGAACAAAGAAGTTTTCTATTAGATTAGGTTTGTGTTTTTCATATCCCACATGTTAAAGTGAATTGTCCTTGACTATAAATATAAGTCTCATGGAGAGGTGTTCCATAAGAGATCTAGGAGAAACATTGAGAGCTTTAGTTTTGAGTAGTTTCTAAAGCAATAAGAAAAGTTGTTCTTATTATCCTTTGTTCTAAGAGGTCCTTCAATTGGTATCAGAGCTTAAGTTAAAGCTTCGATCAAAGCTTAAGTTGAAGCTTCGATCCTGGTGGCTGAGAAGCAATAATTCGCGACACAAGATGGCTGACATGAATAGGGCTCCACGCGCGAAGGACCTTGGATCCGCATCCATCCAATGTCCGATGCTGAACTCGACAAACTACACAGTTTGGTCGATAAGGATGAGGGTGTTACTCCGTGTTCATGATGTGTGGGACACGATAGACCCTGGTTCGGATGATCAAAAGAAGAACGATGTTGCGATTGCTCTTTTGTTCCAATCCATTCCCGAAACTTTGATTCTCCAGGTGGGAGTTCAAACGGCATCAAAAGACATCTGGGACGCCATCAAGTCACGACACCTTGGAGCTGATCGTGTAAGGGAGGCGAGACTTCAGACATTGATGATGGAGTTCGACAGGTTGAAGATGGATGATAGTGATACCGTGGATGACTTTGCGGGAAAGCTATCAGGGTTATCATCCAAGGCAGCCTCGTTGGGAGAAAACATAGAAGAATCCAAGATGGTTAAGAATTTTTTAAAGGGTCTTCCAAGACACAAGTATATCCAGATCGTAGCGTCGCTTGAGCAAGTCCTAGAACTTAACTCTACGGGTTTTGAGGACATAGTCGGAAGGATAAAGGCGTATGAGGAGCGTGTAGGGGAAGAAACTCAAAAAGAAGACCAAGGGAAGCTTATGTTTTCAGATAACAATCACCAAGTTCAGAGGAACTATGGAGATTTTCGTGGTAGAGGTAGAGGACGGAATGGAAGAGGCAGAGGTCAAGGTAGGTTAGACAACCAAAGTCATGTGTCACACACCGAAGACAAAAACTCGAAGAAGGATCGTTCGAAGCTGATATGTTGGAGATGTGACAAGCCAGGTCACTATGCAAATTCATGTCCCGAGAAGTCAGTGAGGAATCAAGAAACCAACTTAAATAAAACACAAGAGGCTGATGCCCTCTATGTACACGAGGTGGTATTCTTGAATGAAGACAAGGTGATTCCGAAGAATCTTGATATCGACAAAGGCAATGCAAGTGTTTGGTATTTGGATAATGGAGCGAGTAATCACATGACGGGAAACAAGGAATTCTTTTCGAGTTTGAATCTCAACACCAAAGGGAAAGTGAAGTTTGGTGATGGATCGTGTGTTGATATCGTAGGAAAAGGGGTTGTCACCTTTGTGTGCAAGACTGGAGAGAAGAAGGCACTCAAAGATATATACTACATACCCGACCTGAAGTATAACATATTGAGTCTTGGACAAGCAACAGAGAACGGATGTGAGGTTAACATGAAAGATGTCTATTTAACACTCACAGATTTGTGTGGCAGGTTGCTTGTACGTGTAACAAGATCTCAAAACCGTCTCTACAAGATCCCGATGGAGATTAGCTATCCGCAGTGTTTACATGTCAGAGATGAAGATGCTAAATGGAGGTGGCATGCTCGACTAGGACATATAAGCTATGGCGTGATGAACAACATGGTAAAGAAAGAGATGGTCGTAGGAATACCGTGTGTAACACACGAAGAAAGTGTGTGTGACGCATGTCTAGCAGGGAAGCAGATTAGACAGTCATTCCCGACTAAAGCCATGTTTCGTGCGACAAAGCCATTGGAGTTACTGCATGGAGATTTATGTGGACCAATCACACCACCAACGCCAGCAAATAACAAGTATGTCTTTGTCCTAATTGATGACTTCTCCAGGTATATGTGGACTATACTTATGAAGGAGAAGAGTGAGGCATTCGATCGGTTCAAAAGGTTTAAGGAAAGTGTAGAAAAGCAAACCGGTTCAACCATTAAGACCTTTCACACCGATAGAGGAGGAGAGTTTACCTCAGCTGAGTTCAATCTGTTCTGTGAAGAGAATGGAATTAAAAGGCACCTAACCGCGCCTTACACGCCTCAGCAAAACGGTGTTGTAGAGAGAAGAACCTTAATGGGTATGACAAGAAGTATGCTGAAGGCAATGAAGATGCCGAACTACTTATGGGGAGAAGCTGTACGACATTCAACTTACCTCATCAATAGAGTTCCTACAAAAGCCTTGAAGGATCAAATGCCATACGAGTGTCTCACATCGAAGAAACCAAATATCGAGCACTTAAGGATATTCGGTTGTGTAGCACATGCGAAAATCAGTGTGACACATCTAAAGAAGTTAGATGAGAGATCAAAGAGTGTGATCAATCTTGGAACTGAGCCGGGTTCCAAAGCATATAGACTCTATGATCCAGTCGCAGGGAAGGTGATGGTGAGTAGAGATGTGATTTTCGATGAGAAGAAAGCTTGGGATTGGACGTCTACAACCAACCAAGCTGATTGTGAACCTAGTATGCTTAAGCTTCCACATGAGGGTGATATAGAAGAAGATAATGATCAAGGTGAGGATCATGAACAAGAATCTATAAACCAAGATGAGGAAGAAGAAGATACATATCACAATGCAAACCAAGACGGTGGAGGTCAACCGTTGATGACTAGACACGGCCGCACCTTAACAAAACCAAGGTATCTCGATGATTATGTGTTACTTGCAGATCAAGAAAGTGCAATGCTGTTGCTCACAGTAGATGGCGAGCCAGAGAACTATCTTGAAGCCGAACACGTAAGAGAATGGGTTGAAGCTATGGTGGCTGAGTTGGATTCTATCACAAGAAACAAGACATGGGAGCTTGTGGATAAACCGGCGGGAGTGAAACCTATAAGGTTAAAGTGGATCTACAAGATCAAGAGAAAAGCGGATGGTACAGTGAACAAATATAAGGCGAGACTTGTGGCAAAAGGCTATGTACAAAGACAAAGAATAAATTTCGATGAAGTGTTTGCACCAGTGGCACGCCTCGAAACTATACGGCTCTTAATAGCCCTAGCAGCAACAAACGGAGGGGAGATTCATCATCTGGACGTGAAGATCGCTTTCTTGAATGGAGATCTAAAGGAGACAGTGTATGTGACATAACCCGAAGGTTTTGAAAAGAAAGGAGAAGAGGATCGAGTTTATGTGTTACACAAGGCCTTGTATGGGTTACGCCAAGCACCAAGAGCCTGGAATGTGAAACTCGATCAAGTTCTCAAGGAGATGAGATTCAGGAAGTGCACGAAGGAGCCATCAGTGTACCACAAAAACGAAGAAGGAGACTTCTTGTTGATAGCCATTTACGTTGATGATCTAATTGTGACGGGAACTTTGCATAAGGTGATTAAGAAATTCAAAGAAGATATGTCATATCTAGGAAATCTAACGTATTACCTTGGCATAGAAGTGATTCAAGGAGCAGACGGAATCAGAATAAAACAAGAAAGGTATGCTCAAGGAATCCTGCATGACACAAAGATGGAAGCGTGTAACGCGACTCATGTACCAATGGAGTCGACTTTGAAGATCTCAAAAGCTGAAGATGAACCAGAGATAGATGCTACAGAATTCAGAAGAACCATATGATGTTTGAGGTATCTACTTCACACAAGACCAGACTTGTGTTATGCAGTAGGCGTACTGAGTAGATACATGCATAATCCGAGAGACTCTCATGGACAAGCCATCAAACACATATTACGGTATGTGAAAGGAACAACAAACTTTGGTTTGTTCTTCAAGAGAGATGGGTCAAGGAGTGTCGTTGGTTATAGTGACAGCAGTCACAACATTGATGTCGATGACGGGAGGAGCACATCAGGACATGCATTCTATTACGGTTCATCACTGGTTACTTGGACATCGTAGAAGCAGCAAACGGTTGCATTGTCATCATGCGAAGCAGAGTTCATGGCAGCAACAGAAGCAGCGAAGCAAGCTATATGGATCAAGGAGTTGTTGAGTGAGATACTAAGTGAAGAAGGCGAGAGAGTCAAACTTAGGATCGACAACAAATCAGTCATTGCTCTAACAAAGAATCCGGTTTTCCATGGAAGAAGTAAGCACATTCTTTCAATATATCATTTCATTCGAGAGTGTGTGAAGATGGGCAAATCAAAGTAGAGCATGTGCCGGGTGTTGAGCAGAAGGCTGACATCCTAACCAAGCCATTAGCAAGGATTAAGTTCAAGCAAATGAGGAGCTTAATCGGAGTTCAAGAAATTGGTCTCTCTAATTCAAGTTGGAATTAAGGGGGTGATTGTTGGATAATTCCAAGCTTGTGGAAACTTAACATATTATTAGATGTTTAATATGTTAAGAGATAAACACAAAAAGGAAATCTAGAATAAAAAAATGAAGTTTTCTATTAGATTAGGTTTGTGTTTTCCATATCCCACATGTTAAAGGGAATTGTCCTTGACTATAAATATAAGTCTCATGGAGAGGTGTTCCATAAGAGATCTAGGAGAAACATTGAGAGCTTTAGTTTTGAGTAGTTTCTAAAGCAATAAGAAAAGTTGTTCTTATTATCCTTTGTTCTAAGAGATCCTTCACACATGTCTTTGTACATATTCATGGCAACGATGGGCTTCCGTGTCTCAAAAATCCTCTTATAACCTAAGTGAAGTTTGAAAATCCGGAAAGAGGTTAGGATTATGAAAGTTTCATCTTCTCTCACTGTGCCCAAATACCTCTAATGACCAAAAAGAATGAAAGAGTTAAAAAAGAAAAAAGATGTGGTTACGGATGTTAATATGGGCTTAATCTAACAATGTTAGCCCTAACCATGTAAAACCATTTTTAACCGTAACCCTTAATTTTGAACCAAGACTTAAAAAGGGTTAGCCCTATAATGTATAGAGTTTATATTTTAACCCATTTATTTTGATTAGTACGATTATTATATACTATTTAAATATCTATTAAAATTTTAAATTTGTTTGATTATGAAAAACAAAGTTTTTTTGGCAAAACTATAAAAACGAAAAAAATTGAGTTTTCTCACCAAAGTCACAAAATCGAGTTTTTTCGCCAAAATCAAAAATTGTGTTTTTTCTTACGGTTTTGTGGATTTAGCGGATAAACTTGATTTGTGATTACACAGTTTTGGCCGGAAAGCACGATTTCGCGGTTTTGGCGGGAAAACGCGATTTTGCAGGTTTTAGCGAGAAAACACAATTTTAGGGGTTTGGTGGAAAAAAAGATTTTGCGGTTTTGGCAGAAAAATGCGATTTTACGGTTTTGGTGGGAAAATGCAATTTTAGGGTTTTGGCGGAAAAACACGATTTTGTGGTTTTGCGGTTTTGGCGGGAAAACGCAATTTTAGGGTTTTGTCGGGAAACGCGATTTTACAGTTTTGGCGGGGAAAACGCGATTTTACGGTTTTGGCGGGAAAACGTGATTTTACGGTTTTGTCGGGAAAATGCAATTTTTGTGGTTTTGGCGGGAAAACTCAAGTTTGCGGTTTTGGCGAGAAAATGCGATTTTAAGATTTTGACGAGAAAACATGATTTTGCGGTTTTGGCGGGAAAACGCGATTTCGCGGTTTTGGTTGGAAAAAACAATTTCGCTTTTTTGGCGGGAAAACACGGTTTGCGATTTTGGCAGGAAACACACAATTTTAGGGTTTTGTCGGGAAAACCCGATTTTACAGTTTTGGCGGGAAAACACGATTTACGGTTTTGGCGGGAAAACATGATTTTGAGGTTTTGTGGGGGGAACTCGATTTTACGGTTTTGGCGGGAAAATATGATTTTACGGTTTTGGCGGGAAAATGCGATTTTACGGTTTTGGCGGGAAAATGCGATTTTACGGTTTTGGCGGGAAAATGCGATTTTACGGTTTTGGCGGAAAAACACGATTTTACAGTTTTGGCGGGAAAACGCAATTTTAGAGTTCTGGCGGGAAAATGCAATTTTACGTTTTTGGCGGGAAAACACGATTTTGCGGTTTTAGCGGGAAAACACGATTTTGCGGTTTTGGCGGGAAACGCAATTTTGGTGGGAAAACTTGATTTTTCGGTTTTGGCGGAAAAACATGATTTTGTGGTTTTGTCGGAAAAACTTGATTTTGCGGTTTTGGTGGAAAACTCAATTTTGTGGTATTGGCATAAAAAACTTGATTTTGCGGTTTTGACGGAAAAACCCGATTTTACGTATTTTTTTCATTTATATGATTATATTTTAAGTTGATAAAAATGTAATTTTTTGGTTAAAATTAGTATACAAACATTTGTTTGGATGCATGAAAATTAAATAAACTAATCCTGATACAATCTCTAACCCTTAATTAAAATATGGTTAAAATAGAACTGAATTAAAATAGAGATGAGATTATTTTAAACAAAAGAGGGTTGAACCCTGACCGTGCACTTAACATCCCTAGATGTGGTGAGTCTATCATACATCGAAAGAAAGAGCGTTAATTGCTTACAGAGATACTATTGTGCTATATTTAGATGGTAGTGATTCTTGAGAATCTCAACTTCCTCCGACAGCTTCTGGATATAAGACTATGTATCCTGTAGTTAAAGAAACGACTAAGATCATGTGATGGAAGAGAAGTCATAGCTCAATAGTAATAAAGAAACATGTTAAGTTTTTCTCGAACTGAACAAACATGTTAGTTTGTCAGAAAAACTTGAGTTTTTTTTTTCGGGAATTCGACCAAAAAAAGCACGAACTTTGCACGAATTGCCAAAAAAAAATATGAACTCTTAGGCTGGCCAAAAAAAACACAAAAATTTCATTGACTTTATAATTAAATAACAAAGTTTTCGTTGACTTGTCAATTTAGCACGCCGTCAACAAATTTTACAGAAAAAATTGATGTGTCGTTAAGTGAAACTAAATCTGAAAATAAAATCATTTACACCCTAGGATTCGAACCCGGGTTGATTGAATCAAATGGCAAGGCGTTTTACCACTCGGCTAGTGCCACATTCAATGTAATTACTAACACATTTAATTTTATTAGGTACTGATTACATATAAAAATTGTCTAAAAACTTAAAAAGATCTTTAAAATTCCAAAAAATAAAAAAAATAAAGAATTTTTAAAAAAATTAATTTTGAAATTAAATTAAAAATAAAATTTTATTTTTTTCTTTAAAAATTCAAAAATTTTACAAAATATTCATTTTTAAAAACAATTGCTAAAAACTGGAATTACTTATAAACACAAAAATACCCACATATTAAAATTAAATTAAAATGTTTAAAATAAATATTGTACCCACTATGAGTGTGATTTTAATTTTGTCTAAAAACTTAAAAAGATCTTTAAAATTCCAAAAAGTTGAAGAAATAATTTTTTTTATAAATTAATTTTAAAATTAAAATAAAAAATAAAATTTTATTTTTTCTTTTAAAAAATCAAAAGTCTTCCAATTTTTTTTTTCAAAATTCCAAAAAAATTTAAAAATTCAAAGAAAATGCAAAAAATTAAGTTAAAATTATTAGATAAAAATTAAAATCACACTCATACTGGGTACAATATTTATTTTAAGCATTTTAATTTAATTTTAATATGTGGTTATTTTTTTTGTTTAAAATTAATTTCAGTTATTAGCATTTGTTTTTAAAAATGAATATTTTGGAAGACTTTTGATTTTTAAAGAAAAAAAAAATTATTTTAATTTCAAAATTAATTTATCAAAAAGATCTTTATTTCTTCAACTTTTTGGAATTTTACAGATATTTTTAAGTTTTTAGACAATTTTTGATATTCAATCAGTACCAAATAAAATTAAATGTGTTAGTAATTACATTTAATGTATCACTAGCTCAGTGGTAAAACGCCTTGCCATTTGACTCAATCAACTCGGGTTCGAATCCTCGGGTGTACATGTTTTTATTTTCAAATTCATGTAAAACGACGTCGTTTCATCTCATTTGAAAACGACGTCGTAACACTTAACGTTACATTTAACGCTGTATTAATATGGCCAGTCAATATTAAGTTGCTTAATAAACCAAAAAAATCAACAAAAGTACATATTTTTTTTTGGCAAGACTCGAGTAAAGGTTTTTTTGGCAATTCGTGCAAAGTTTGTGCTTTTTTTGGTCGAATCCCCTTTTTTTCCCTACTAAAACCTAGTAAGAACAACTAAAATCTAGTCAATTCTACAAAAAAAAAGTACCGTTAGAGTAAACACCAAAAAAACAAAAGAGAATTATGGAGAAATAAAACGAATTAAAGGTATAGATTTTAGTATAGTTGTAGAACGAATGCGCTTGGATATCCCACTGACTACCAAAAACTCATCATAGAAATTAAAAATCCACAGAGAAAATAAAATAAAAACCAAACAGCAAAGAAGGACTACAGTTTCCAAAAACAAACGAAACCAGTTGTGGTTTCTGCGCATGACATTGAAACCACTTTGCTAAAACGGTGTTTGAATATGGTGAACAGTTCCCACTCACGGATACCTGCACAAACGTTTACTTTTGGAAAGGAGCAAATCAAAACTCTAGAAAATCGGAATGGAAGTGTTAGCCAAAACCCAAACGCAATTAAGCTTTCCTTGAATTTTCACTCAAGGAGAGAAAAAAACTCATATTTAATAGATTTAAGTATTTACACTAATCAGTGAAATATATAACATTTCTACATAATCTTAATAACCAATAAAGATATTAATAATAAATCGATTTAACTATAAATTTGTTATTAGTTATAAGAAAAATTAAAATCTGTTGAGAACAAATCTAACAAAATCCTACTGAAGTTTTTTATATTTTTAATGAATAATACATCAATTAATTTCTTAATTAATTATATACTATTATAAATTAATGTTAATTAAATGTTATTATAAAACAAAATAATAAAAATTCTAAGGTTTTTTTATAAATTTTATAATTATAGTATATATTATATTAAAATAGAAGTATTATATGAATTAAATATGAAAAAATTGGTACAGTTAACCTATTTTTCTTAAAATGTTTTCATTTAAATAAATTATCATTCACGATTAAACGTGTTAAAATTTGTAAACTATGTAAAAAATTTATAAAATGGTAAAATTATTAACATATGTTAAACTTTTATATTTGCAACTATATATCTTCAAAACATATTTCAAAAAAGATTCTCTATCTGATTATTTCAAATTATTAATTTATTGTACCAAACGTGAAGCGTAATAACAGTTAATAAAAAACTAATATGTATAAATAAAATAACTATATATTGTAATAATAAATTTAAAAAATAAGATTAAAGAGTTGCATAATGTAGCACTTAAATGTAATATTATATTGAAAATGTTTATGATAATATTTATTTATGTTTTTATCTCGCGGACGTACGGGTTAAATTTTAATTTGTTTGTGTTATCATGAATTTGATTTTAATTGAAATGACAAATATCCAAATTATGAGTTTTGGCTAAAAGAATCTTCAACTATTTCATTAGTTCTTTTTAATTTACGTTGACTAAATTAGATTCTAATATTGTTAGTCAAATTAACATTTGGTAACAAAGCGTAAGTGTATAATATAAGGATTTAAAAGTCAGAATAGCTTTTGTGGTTAGGAGTCGAAAACTGCCATATATATGTATAAGATGAGATGACAAGTCCTCAATTCACGAAGATTTGGAATTGAAGAATCATATTGTGATTATTGATGATAGAGTAGCAAGTTTAATGGACTGCTCATTTTGCTTTTATATGCGGTGTTTAAAAACGCCAACGAACGCTTTGTTGTTCCAAACTTCGAAGTGTCAGAAACTTAAAAAACATAAATGATTCGTTTATTCTTCCACTTTGATCAACGCTCTTTTGATTGGCCGTTTTCGCACCCTTATGTTTTATTCTTGCTTCTACCAAAGTTAGATTTTTGTTCCTTGTCAAGTGGCCACTCTTTTCAAGCCTTCGACTTTAGACCAAACAAGACATTTAGTTTGGCCTTGTATGGAGTGTGTGGATGTTGTACACTCTAGAATACAGACGAGACTAAGTAGAATATATACTATTTTCATTTTATGTCGGATAAGTTTTTTTACCTTTTTAATGAAAGTTTTAGTCACTTTTCTCCATCTGTATTCTTTTGGTCAAAAAACATAATGGCCATCCATAATAAATGACTTAACTGAATTAGTTTCATTATATATATTATTAAAAGAGAAATACAAAAATAAAATAAAATGCTCTTAGTTTTTCAACTTATTTACAATGACATATCATTAAAATTATTAATTAACCTACTTTTAGTATTATTTTTATATTTAATTACTGGATTGTCAAAATAAAATTCTAACTAAAAATATGACAACAATAATTAATAAATCTAACTTTTAATATTTTTGTATTTTCCTATTTTATTATATATATGTATTTGGAAATAATTAACAAACTTAACTTTAAATAGTTAATGAACAGTATTATTTTAAGCGTGTTTTGCAAAAAAAATTCTCAAAATTTGAAGTTAAATGCAAAACTAACCTATCATTTTTTTTGAAACTTTCATTTGCCTTATTCACCCTAGATTTTCGAGTTATTCACGAAAATGCCATTGTTTTTTTTTAAATAAGTATTTTACTCTATCATCCTCATCTTCACCAAATATTTACAATATTGTCATTGCCATCAATCCCCCAACTACCATGAACAACCAATTTGAAGGTCTTAATGGCAAAAAAATGATTTTTTTCTCTTACTATTTCATTTGTTGTGCACTCAAACCACATCTCTTTCACTTTCCTTAAAAATTCATCCAAAAAACCAAAATTTTTTATTCCAAACTTTGTAATGTTCATAGAGACGTCGAACCTCATGTATCTTGGTCATTAACAGATTGGTAGCTTGAGTATTGAAGTTCTGTGTGCTTGGAGAAGCCTAAGCAAGTCATCTGACGGTCCAAGGTATGAAATCGATATTGTTTTTCAGATCTGTTCGCGAAGAAGACTTCTAGAGAAGTCTTCTGGTCAATGCATAGGTTAGTTTTGCAATTGACCTTTTGCGTGTTTTGACTAGAAGACTTCCCTAGAAGTCTTCTAACTTTCCTTTGATTACAAAAAAAAAACAAGAAGAACCGAGAAGACTTCTCTACAAGTCTTCTCGGATAAACATGTTGGTTTTGCAATTGACCGAAATTTGTCAGAAATTTGACTTCTATAGAAGACTTCCCTTCTAGGGAAGTCTTCTTTTCTATAACATGAAGTTTTCTCAGCGTCGCCAGATGTCTGCATGGGTTACTTTTGCAATTGAGAAATAATAGCAAAACGTTAAATATTAGTGGGAAGACTTCTCGAGAAGTCTTCCGGCGGAAGACTCCTTAAGAAGTCTTCTTAAGTATTATTCTAGGTTTCTGGTCAAACGTTTGGTAACGAGAGAAGACTTCTTAAGAAGTTTTTCGCCATAAGACTTCTCGAGAAGTCTTCTAGGGAAGTCTTCTCTAGGAATTTCGAGAATTTTTCAAATTCAAAAGTAAGTCAGTATTTACAAAGAAAAACTTCTCAAGATGTCTTCTATAGAGTAAACTTCCAAAGAAGTTTTCCTTCGTAAATTTGCATTGCAAAAATGAACTAAACGGAAGACTTCTCTGGAAGTCTTCTCTAGGGATGACTTCCTTAGAAGTCTTCTTCGTAAAAAGTCTTCTACGTCACTCTTTATTAAGCTTCAATTTTCTCAAAACTCAAAACGAATTTTTAATATTTTCTTGTTAATTAATGTGTATTAGTCAATATTGAGGATCTTGAGTGAAATTCATAATTAAAATGATGATAATTATGAGGTTACAAACTTTTTATGTTTATTAATGTTCCTAGCTAAACGTAGAAGACTTACGGAAGACTTCTTAAGAAGTCTTCTCCATATTTTTTTTAATATGATGTTTATATGTTTGCTAATGTGTTTTAATATGATTTTTTTTACAGATGATGCTTCAGTTACCTTTGCTTACGGAGAATGGTTGGTGAAAGATAATTCTTGGGATTTTGTGGTTGATAATGTCAAAGGAGCGAGAATGTTCTTGAAACTTTGTCCAAGATCTTATTTCTTAACCCCACTCCATGAAAAAAAAGTCTCAGTACGAGCTTAAGAACGAGCCTCAGAGACTGTACGAAGTTTCTTCCAGGGTCTCTTTTCTTCCTTCAAATAAAGCTCAAGATATTCATCCTTAACATTGATAACCTTTGGATTGGTCCACGGCTTAGTAACATGGTCTACCCAGCACTCTTTGCCCCACTTCATCTTACCTTCACCACCACACATGATATTCACGAGGTTTTCAACTGCCACATCGGTGTTATCATTTTCTCACTGAGGGAACAATTCACTAATCTCATTCACCACAAGGTTCACCACTTCTGCAGGAAGTAATGAATATCAAGTTAGATACTAAGACAATAATCAATACCATACTATTGAGAATAATCAGACATACCTGTGTGCTGATATCCTCTTTGACAAATTTTCGTCCTTTATGTCCCTTATAAGCCAACAAAGGAGGACTAGGTTTGTTTCGTATGGGCTTTTCATACTCTGCAGCAAAGTCGGGCAGAGTGAAATAGATCCAGACTTGGAGTACTTGAACAAACCCATCAATGGTATAAGATTTTGTCAAATCCTTAGTCTTCACAGAGTCCATAAGGATCTTAAACGCCGATCTCCCCCATGGGAGGTCTCAAAGTCTTCTAGATTCATGACTAGCCTGGAAGGACTAGCCCGTGTATCGGATGTGGAATTTCTTCCTTCAATGAATCATGTGTAGATGGCTAGGTATCCCAGCCTCATGCGGTCATCCCGAGACCACTGTCCACATCTCCCACACGCCGCCACTATTTTCTAAAAGCTTGGAACAGAATCGATATCAACACCCATCAACTCCCAGAACCGATACAACTCCTCTGTTAGCCCTACATGAGTATTATATACATGCTCAACATACTCGCAATTGAGACCGTTGAGATGTTCGAAATCAATGAGTGAAAACCTCACCGGCTCTAAACCAAAGAGACTCCAAAGTTTGTACTTCTTCTTGACATCAAGCTGAAAACAGAGCATAAAGTGAACCAGCCTAGACTCCAAAGTTCGTCCAACCAAAGTTCAACTCACAAAAATTTATGAAGATTCCCAACCTAGAGTTCCTCACCTCCTCCCATTCATCAGCATGGAGAGCATCCTTTACAGCAGGAAGTAATTGGGGGTCATCGGAATAATATCCAATGTTCTTCAATGGAATTGGCTCTTCCCCTAGGTTGAACAACCTCTTCGGGAGTTCTGCTAATTCCATTATATAATCTGCAAATAGTGACAAAACAACATCTCAAACATAAAACAAACACACCAAGATTTTTATACTAACATCCAGATTTTAGAAGACTTTGGAAGACTTCAAAAGACTTCGTAAGACTTACGGAAGACTTTGGAAGACTTATGGAAGACTTACCAAAGATTTACAGAAAATTTATCGAAGACTTACCGAAGACTTACGGAAAACTTACGGAAGACTTACTGAACACTTACCGAAGACTTACCGAACAATTCACGGAAAACTTACGGAAGACTTCATGGAAGACTTCCGGATGTCTTCCATGAAGTCTTCCGGATGACTTCCATGAAGACTTACGGATGACTTCCATGAATACGTAGGGTGATTACCATGAAGACTTACGACAGACTTCCGGGAGACTTACGGACAAATGGGTCAACTTGAGGTCGAAAAGGAAAGAAATAGAGGAAGAAGTCACGTGGAGAAACAAATGGTTTTGGATCTGTAATAAAGAGGAACCAGTTAGTTTAATCTACTATAATACACATGGGCGATGAAGGAGATACAAGATTGACCAGAAAAAAACAGGATTACATGGAGTGAGGACGACGGAGAAAAGATTCGTCGAAAATCTTCACAGTAATCGCCTTAGAAGAGGAGGCTAGGGTTTTAACCAACTTTTTTTTCTGAAACACCGAAAAGTGAAAAAAATAGTAGAAAATACTATTTATAATACGGTAAATTATGTTAAATATTTTTTGTTTTTTTTGGGTTAATTTCAAATTCAAGGTAAATTAAGTTCGAGCTTGGTTTGAAAGACTTCTAGAGAAGTCTTCTCGGAGTCTTCGAGGAAGTCTTCCAATAGTTAGAAGACTTCTCGAGAAGTCTTCTCGGAGTCTTCCAGGAAGTCTTCCAGTTCGAAGTCTTCAGGGAAGTCTTTCAGGAGTTAGAAGACATCCCTAGAAGTCTTCTGAAAGTCTTCTGAAACCCTAAATCAATTAACTAACCAAAAAACTTCCTTAAACATAAAATAAACTTAGAATGTGTTTAAAATAATCTTATTAGAGGATCACTAACACATATTCGTCAAATTCAAAAAATAAAAAGTTAAAAAGATAAGATTTCAAAATCTACGCCTAAAACTACCTACAATACTATAACATATGTTACTAAACCCTAAACCAATGAATATCATGATTCATTCTACATTAAAATCATCTAGGTTGAAAACAATTCAGTTTTAGTTGATATAAATTTATATCATTTACAAATGTTTGTGGTTACACGATTTCTATTTTTCTTCCATATAAATATTTTTTATAAGTTATTTTTAAGATTTATTGTTTGAGAAGACTTATAGAGAAGGCTTCCGGAGAATACCTACAAGGAAGTCTTCTCAGAGAAGACTTCTGGAATACTTTCGGAAGATTACATGAAGACTCACGGAAGACGTCGCCATTAGGCGAGAATTTGAATTTCACTGAAATTTAAGCGGGAAAATTGTAGAGTTTTATGTGAAGTCTTCCATGAAGTTTTCCACTGTATTATATGTTAGAAGACTTCTTGGGAAATCTTCTGCAAGTCTTCTGAAACCCTAAAATTAATTAACTAACCAAAAAACACTTACTTAAACATAAAATAAACTTAGAAAGTGTTTAAAATCATTTTATTAGAGGATCACTAACACATATTCGTCAAATTCAAAAACTAAAAAGTTCAAAAGATAAGATTTCAAAATCTACGCCTAAACTACCTACAATACTATAACATATGTTACTAAACCCTAAACCAATGAATATCATGACTCATTCTACATTAAATCATCTAGGTTGAAAACAATTCAATTTTAGTTGATATAAATTTACATCATTTACAAATGTTTGTGGTTACATAATTTCTATTTTTCCCCCATATAAATATTTTTTATAAATTTTATAAAATATTTTTAAGATTTATTGTTTGGGAAGATTTCTAGAGAAGTCTTCCGTAGAAGACTTACAGGGAAGTCTTCTTAGAAGTCTTCTCACGAGAAAAAGGTTATTCTAATAAAACTGAATACAATTTTTTTGTTTGCTCACAAAGAGTTTGTTGTATTTTCAATAGTTTTTTGGGTTACTTTTGCATTTGATTGAATTTAGAGTACACTTTTGCATTTGAAATCAAGTTTTGAGTTACTTTTATCAATTTCCCCTATTTTTAAAGCTATATAATTATATTTTCTTTATTTATTAGTAATAACTAAAAAATTACATAAAAATTTTCTATTATATATAGATCATATATAAATATATTATGTTACGTATATTTTCACATAAATAATAGTTCAATGTAAATTTAATATGATAAACATTGAAAGTATAAAATATATAGCACCATATGTTTTAAATAGTACATACAATAATTTTATTATACATTATAATAAAATTTTGATCCATAAAAATATAAATATATTTTTGTGAATATAAGACTCATATTATAAAAATATGAATGTTACAATTGATGGTTTATAAAATAATATAAAATTACTCAATATAAACTATGAAATTATTGTGTGTAGAAATGTTATATTAAAATATTATTTAAACAGATAAATTTTAAATTACATATTAGAGAAATACCTTAGGACTAATCTAAAAAACAATTGTCACAAAAATAGTTTGTAAAGAGAAAAATAATCAATAGAATTTATTAAAGGTTATAAATATACATCTATACCTTAAGGATTAACCAATCTAGACCCAAAGCTTAGAATTAAGAAATGGAGTTTTGGGGTGAGTTTAAAATTTTTAAAAATAAGAAAATAAATCTTAATAATTTTAAAATAAAATGGCTATTTCGATCTTTTTTTTCTTTTTGAAAGCTATTTTGGTGAAAAAAAATTAAAAAAAAAATATTTGAGAGAATTACCTTATATATTATCATTTATATAAATATTTCTTCTTTTACATTAAAAAGAAATTGTGCAGACGCGCGGATCAAGTTCTAATTTGACTTCAGAGAGTTATAGTGTATTTAGTTGGGGATATAAAACTAACGTGATAGCTGATCTTAGATGGTTTAGTGGTTAAAAAATTATCTGAGAGAGTTTTTAATTATTTATAGTTTGAGCCTGAAGCTTCAATAAAGACAAATCAATGTTATTTATGAACAGAAAGTGATTTATAAAGACTATATCAAAAGTGATTATAAGGAAGTAATTTATTAAGAAAGTGCCTTAATAAAGCATCGACGACACTCTATAGTCTATACATAAATTAATGGGAAATATCGAAACTAAATTTTTAATTTATCCAAAATATCATTCAATAATAAAAGTAATAGCACTCATTTGATAACAAATGTGAAAATCTTATTAAAACTATCATAGTGATGTTCACTAACATTCTAAACTCTAAACTGTAAAGTATTTTTCACTAAAATTTCTAACCATCAAAGTTATATTATATCATAAAAACTTATAATCTGATTTATTACGTAAAAATGACTAAAATTATTGATAAAACAATGATTTGTTATTTTTAAAGTAAATATTAATTAATATAATACATAAAAATACAAATACAAATTACATAATTATTTTTAAAAACAATTGAAAATAAATTTAAATTTCGAAATTTTAGAAAATGGCACACAAAAAAATTATAAAATTCAAAATAGTATGTTAAAATTTAATTAATTAGTTTTTTTTTAATTTATAAAAAAAATTCTAAAAGAACGGACATATAATTGTTTGCACTAATAATCCCTGACATATTGTTGTTAACGATAACGGTTTACATATCACCGATAATTATGATGGTTCTTGAGCAATCATCATTGGCAATGATGGTTTCTAATCTATAGCTGTTGAGGATGATAATCTTTATTGAAGATAAAATTGGTCAATTCTTTTAAATAGTTTTTAAAATTTTTGTCACAAAAATAGCTTAAAAACTATCGAAATAGTTTTTTTTTTGAAAATTTTAATTTTTTTTATTGCAAAACTCACCTTCAAATCTACACCGCACAACTCTAAAATCTTAAGTTTAAATTAGTCAACCCAATGACTATAAATATATATTTACACTCTCTAATAAAACATATTTTAATCATTTCTTCTTAAATTTTATGTTGTGACAAAAAAATTTAAAACTATCCTAAAATATTTATCATGAAAATTTCTAATATATGATTATTAACCATAGTTTTTATCACGTATATCCATTATGTATGGCACTATTTGTTACATTTCCTCTTCTTGCATATTATCATTGACAATGACACATTTGATGACAATGACAATTTTGTCACATCACTATCATCATCAACGGTGATATTGGAAAATTTCATCAATCATTATCATCAATAATATATTATAAAAATTTTTTTGTAAACAATGATATTTGAGAAAATTGAAAAAAATTAAATCTTTTTGTAATTTTTAATCATTTAAAAAAAATTTATGAATACTTCTATATATATATATATATTTTTTATTTTAAAAATAATAATAATTGTATAAAATTTTTGTGAATTTTTATTTAATTTTTGAAACTTTTGCTTTTTATTTATTTTACTAATTAAAAAAAATATTTTTCAAAACAACTAATACATCATCGGTTTTATCAGTAGTACAAGTCAATTATTTTATTTGATGAACATTTAAACTAGATCGAAAACTTTGTAAGATAAAAATGTCATTTTGATGGTTGAAAATGTTAGTTAGAATAGCTTTAAAGTTTAAAATTTTAACAAACGTCAATTTGATAGTTTTTATGTGATTTTCCTAAAAAAAGTATTACTAAACATAATTTATAAATCTTAATTCCAGCTTCATTCACTTACTACTAAATTCTAAATTACACTATCTAATCTATTAAAACTAAAGTACAAATAGAAAATAATTCTTGATTTTGCTTAATATTTACAAGGAATGCCACTGATATTATCCTTGTTTCCAAACATCTAAGAAAAAAAATAAATCTAATCTATTAAAACTAAAATACAAATAGAAAATAACTCTAGCTTTTAATTAATATTTACAAAAAAATATCACTGATATTATCCATGCATCCAAACATCCAAACATCTAAACATTAATTCTTAACAAAAAAAAAATAAAATTCGGCTAAGCCCATTAACAATTTTTGTCACTGAAATTGAAGAATTCATAAAAAAATGTATATGTATTTTCCAAATTTTTATAATAAAAACAGAATTATACATATATATAGCATTAAATTAGTATAATTTTTTATTTATATTCATATAATCTACCAACTATATTTGAAATATAAGAAGATAGTAATGTTAATAATTTTCGATTATAATCTGAACTTATTCATTTACAATAACAAAATCATGTAACTTTCCATAACAATTTAATGATTAAAATACGTACTAATATTTATTATATATACAAACAAATACAATGTATTACTCATTTGTACGATATATATCTAATAAGAATAACCTATGTAATTTATAAATTTAATTTTTTTATCACCATATAATACATATACACAGTTAGGTTTTGGACGAATCGAATATCCAGAATATTTTATTATATACGGATTCGGATATGTATTCATTGGATTCGTAAAATTGTTATCCGGATCTGGATATTCAGGGTTAGGATATTCAGACTAAAATCCAAATACACGTAGATATCCAGACTTATTTTTTTTCATTTAAAATATATCAAAAACTAAATATTAACCATCTATTTACTTAAAAATTATTATTTAAAAATACTTAAAATCATTATATTTTAGTTATTTTATATAAAAGTATGTATAATATACATAGATACCTATAACTATAACTAAATTTTAAATATTTAATATCTGGATCCGGACATCTAGACCTAAAATTTTACTATCCCAATTTGTATGTGAATTAGTCGAATCCGTAAAATCACTATTATGATCCCCGAATATCCGTTTTTCGAAGCAGATGGGATCCCGGATCGGATAATGGATATCGATTCCAGTTATATATATAGTTATGTCAAATAAATTGCTTAAAATATTTGATATTTATAAAAATAACACCCGTGCGGGCGCGCGGGTCAAAGGCTAGTACATATTAATTGAGAAGTAATTTAAATTACTTTTGTTTATCACTCATAGGTAAAGTTTCAAAAAATTATTATAAATTGATTGGTTGATGATTTTTATTAATTATTTATTTTAATCAGATATAAAATATAAAAAAAAGTAACTATAAAACCAATTAATACAAATAAACAAAAAACCAAGTAATACTAAAACAAATGATTTATGGTAACTAATTACATAATTATAGAAAGAGTAAATAATGTTGCATCAATTAGTTTATTTTTATCAATTTTTATTTATAATTATATACAATACTTTAATATATTATTACAGAAATAAATATGTTGATTGTTTATTCTTTTATAAAGAATGGGATTTGAATGTAAGGTATTATTAGAAATCATACAATACTTTTATTATATAACAAAAGGGAAGTTATTAAGGTTATTTTTGATTACATGTACATTTATAGGTAAACATTTTTTTGCAAAAAAAATTATAATTTCAATAGTTGATGATATTAGATTTTAATTTATTTGTAACAGTAATAAACTAAAAACTAATTCTAAAATCAATAATCTTCATTTTTAGATTTACATATTTTATTCATATCTAAAAATAAAATGTAATTATTTTTAATCATATAAAAACTTTTGTTTTTCAAATATTATAAAGTAACAAATAAATAACAATAAACTTTTTGAATGTTTTAAAAAACTAAAAACAGTCAAACAAATCCGAAACATAAGTAAAATCAGATCAATTAATCTGATGTCGAAGCTATAGATGTATCTAACCGTCGTCTTAAAACTACACAAAAAAATATTTTTTTCTTTTTTGAAGGATATGGTATTTCCAATTTTTTACATGTTATAAAACATAAGATAATTCAACAACCAATTACCTTATCCAATTATAATACTAATTCTTTGCAATGGAATGATTTTTGGTGATTTAGATTTATGTTGTTAAACTATTTTAAATCTCATAGTTCTTCTAAAAATATAAACAATATTTTTTATTAACAAAATATTTAAAGTTAAAGTTTTAATTATTATTTTTAGTTTTTATTCAAAATTATAACACTATAAATATAATATATATTTCTTTGGATAATATTATTATCCGCAAAATTGCGGGCAAACACATAGTAGTCACTAAATGTGAATCCAAATATAAACTTAAAATTATATTTTTAATTAACGTTACTTTGAAATATTCTTTGAATACTAGTTTTATTATAAAAACTGAATTTAATGCTATTTAAATGTATTTTCTAAATTAATTTGGTGTTGAATGGTGCATAATTGTTTCGTTGACCGCGTTGAAACCATAATGCATTTAAGTTTAACTAACACTCGCACACCTTTAAATAATTTAGCAACTCTACATGCATTCATTTCCACAAAAGTACATATTAAAACAATAAAACAACTCAAATTGTTGTGAATCTCGTGTCTTAGACAGAAGTTACTCACCAATTACTAAGCTTAGAGAGAGAGAGAGATTAGGTTTAAGAATCTTAGACTTTGTATGTAATGTATTGGTTGTGTTATTCATCATAAGCAAAAGGGGTACATATATATATGAGTGCTTGGCCGACATTCTCACATCATATACTCGATGTGGGACTTACAAATAGGGCCTAATATCGAATGGTATAAAGTCCTAAGTGGGCTGGCCCATCTAGGTAACATATAGGCTAAGTGGTCGAATGGATAAACCCACTTAAGTGCATTCCCGAAACCATCCATTTCACGACACTCCCCCTGAATGCCATAACCGTATAGAGCTCATAATGCGTTTGGTATACTGCCTCGTTAAAACCTCTCTATGGTAAACCCAAAACCCAATGTGGTAAAAAAGGGAAGCCATAGACAGGAAAAAGAGTACAGCCGCATTACTCCCCCTGAAGTGATCATCACTGAAGGCTCTTCAATGATCGCATACCAATCTGGAACATAAGCTTCTTGAGCGTGCAAGTTGGTAATGCCTTGGTGAAGAGGTCGGCCGAATTCTCGCTGGATTGGACCTGGAGTACCTTCACCTCGCCTTCTTTCTGCAGATCATGGGTGAAGAAGAACTTGGTTAGAACATGCTTGGTCTTGTCGCCTTTGATGTAACCATCTTTGAGCTGGGCGATGCAAGCCGCATTATCTTCATAGATGATGGTCGGTTCTTCTTTCTCGTCCGTGATCCCGCACGATGATCGTATCTGATGCGTCATAAGTCTCAACCAAACACATTCTCTGCTGGCTTCATGGATGGCCAAAATCTCCGAGTGGTTGGAGGATGTTGCCGAGATGGTCTGTTTGACTGATCTCCATGAAATGTCCGTACCACCATAGGTGAAGACATAGCCGGTTTGAGACTTAGCCGTATGTGGGTTGGATTGAAAACCTGCATCAGCAAAACCAATCAAAATTTCTTTGTTTTGGTTAGAATAAAACAATCCCACATCCTTAGTTCCTTGCAGATATCTCAGGATGTGTTTGATCCCATTCCAGTGCCTTAGGGTCGGACATGAGCTGAACCTGGACAAAAGACTAACAGCAAAACAGATGTCAGGTCTAGTATGAGTTGTCAAATACATTAAGGCACCAATGGCACTAAGGTAAGGATACTCAGGACCGAGGACCTCTTCATCCTCTCCCTTAGGTCGGAACGGGTCAGTGTCAAGACCGAGGGATCTTACAACCATAGGACTGCTTAGTGGATGACACTTATCCATCTTAAACCTTTTAAGAACCTTTTCAGTATAGGTCTTTTGGTGCACAAGGATTCCATCATTAAGATGTTCAATTTGCAGTCCCAGGCAAAACTTGGTCTTCCCCAAGTCTTTCATCTCAAATTCTCGTTTGAGGTAAGAAACTGCTGAGGCAATTTCATCGGCCGTTCCAAGTATGTTGAGATCATCGACATACACGGCTATGATCACATAGCCTCGGCTCGATTTCTTAATGAATATACATGGGCTTACTTGATCATTCTTGTAGCCCTCTTTCAGTAAGTATTCACTTAACCGATTGTACCACATCCGACCTGACTGCTTCAAGCCGTACAAAGCTTTGTTTAATTTAATGCAATGCTGTTCACGAGAACCTTTAGCATGCTTTGGTATTTCGATACCATCTGGTACTTTCATGTATATTTCATTATCCAGTGGACCATATAGATATGCGGTTACTACATCCATTAACCGTAAATCGAGATTTTCTCGTATGGCCAGACTAATCAGGAATCGGAATGTCGTTGCATCCACCACTGGAGAATAAGTCTCCTCATAATCGATTCCCGGTCTCTGTGAGAATCCTTGTGCAACGAGTCGGGCTTTATACCTCACGACTTCACCGTTTTCATTTCTTTTCCTCACAAAGACCCATTTGTAGCCCACTGGCTTAATAGCATCTGGTATTCGGAAAATAGGACCGAACACCCCTCTCTTCTTAAAAGAGTTTAACTCCACGTTGATTGCTTCTTTCCATTTAAGCCAATCCTTTCTTCTCATACATTCGTGTATGGACGTGGGTTCTAGATCCTCATCATCATGCGTGATGATCTCAAGTGCTACAGTATGTGCGAATATATCATTCATGTCGACATGTTTTCTGTTCTATTGTTTACCAGACACGGTGTAATTAGTTGAGATCTCTTCATTGTCCAGAGGTTCAGTACCCTGAGCCTTGGCGTCCCAAGTCCCATTAGGTACCTCAGCACTCGTACCAATGCTCATGTCTGCGGATTCTGGTTCGTCTGGAATGAGTCCAGACGTTGGTTTCTCCATGTCCCGGAGCTGCGGGACGGATGGTTCAACCACGTCGACCAGATCCTTGTGCCCCTCGCCCACGGTTTGTTTCGCACCTTTCTTAGTCACGCGGGGGTCTTATCTTTGGAACCAATTGGTCTTCCACGCTTGAGGCGTGTCCTAGACTCAGTAGCCACTTGGTTATGTCCTTTCTGGACGTCCAGTCTTATTGGTGCATTAGCAGCTGGAATGTAAGACTTAGTCATACTATAAGCAAAGAAATCAAACATAATTTCAACTTGTGGCACGACCGCCTTGGGCACCCTGGAACGGGGATGATGCGTAGACTCATTACAAACTCAATCGGTCATGACCTGAGGGGGAGACGGGTTATCCCTAAAAACCATGCTTGCACCTCATGTGCGCAAGGAAAGCTTCAGGTCAGACCATCACCAGTCAAGGTGTCAAAGGAAACAATCGGTTTTCTGGAAAGGATTCAAGGTGACATCTGTGGACCAATCAATCCACCTAGTGGAACGTTTAGGTACTTCAGGGTACTCATTGATGCGTCCACAACACCCTAGACTGGACGTCCAGTCTTATACGTGTTGTGAAACTCGAGTCTGATAGAGGTTTATCTCGACAGAAACTAGGCTTAGAGAGATAGGGAAGTAGGCGGCTAGGGTTTAGAGTATTTTCGATTTTCAGCCGTCAAGCAATGAATCTAGCAGCGTGTAAGACTGCGTGACCCCAAGCTGTGGTCGGTAAATTACTTTTCATGAGTAAAGGTCTAGCGATCATTTGGATCCTTTTAATAAAAGATTCGGCTAGACCATTCTGTGTATGGACATGTGCCACGGAGTGTTCAACTGTCACCCCCATGGACATACAATACTCATAAAAGGCTTGAGAAGTGAATTCACCAGCATTGTCAAGACGTATAGTCTTCAAAGGAAAATCTGGAAAGTGTGCTCGCAACCTGATGAGTTGGGCAAGTAGTCTAGCTAAGGCTAGATTTCGTGTGGATAATAGGCACACGTGTGACCATCTTGTGGACGCATCAATGAGTACCATGAAGTACCTAAACGTTCCACTAGGTGGATTGATCGGTCCACAGATGTCACCTTGAATCCTTTCCAGAAAACCGATTGTTTCCTTTGACACTTTGACTGGTGATGGTCGGACCTGAAGCTTTCCTTGCGCACATGAGGTGCAAGCATGGTTTTTAGGGATAACCCGTCTCCCCCTCAGGTCATGACCGATTGAGTTTGTAATGAGTCTACGCATCATCCCCGTTCCAGGGTGCCCAAGGCGGTCGTGCCACAAGTTGAAATTTTGTTTGATTTCTTTGCTTATAGTAGCATTGGCTTCGACCGCACTGATCTTGGCATAGTAAAGACCAGTGGCCATAGCTGGTATCGTCTCCAAGACCTTTTTCCGGTCATGGTCGAGTTCGTATATGTTTAAGAACTCTTTGGCTCCTTCTCCAGTTGTCTCAATGTGTAAGCCATTCTTGCGAATGTCTTTGAAGCTTAAAAGGCTTCTCATTGAATCAGGAGAGTATAATGCTTCATCTATTTCTAGAAGTGTTCCGTTTGGCAACGAAACATAAGCTGGGCCGTGGCCCTTAATAAGTGACGATACCCCGGCTATTGTGTTTACATTGGCATCTTATAGTGTTAGATCAACAAAGTATGCCCTATCCTTCAGGATAGTGTGGCTTGATCCACTGTCAACCACAAGTGTTTCCATACTTCCTTTCATTCTAAACAATTTAAAATATAATCTAAATCATGCATATATTATAAATGAAAGGAATAACAAGGTTTCATAAAATAAAAACAACTTTTAAAAAAATCGAGCCTAAACACCAAAACATCACACGAATTTTACTTCAACATGTCTGAAGTTTCATGATCCATAGGATCGTCTTTGCCTTGATCAGAATCGTGATCTTTAGGATCATATCTGTTGTCGTGATCATAGTCACCCTCATCATCCTGATACATCATATGAGCCTCGGCATTCTTGCCTTTTAAACTCTCTTGATATAGACGAACCAGATGCTTAGGGGTACGGCAAGTCTTTGCCCAATGGTTATCCATTCCGCATCTGTGGCAAGCCGAGGGCTTAGGATCCTGAATCCTTGAAGATATCCCAAAACTTTTGCCTTTTCCATGTCCATGAGTGGACTGCTTCGGACGATCATAAGGGGTTTGACGCCCTCTGTTTTGGCTACCACGTCCACATCCTCGCATCTGACCTCTGCGGTCGCGTTCTCGTCCACGTGAGAAACTGCGATCCTTTCGGTCATAACGGACATGGTTTGCCTCTGTATCATCCTTAGGCTCGGCATTATGTGCCTCTGGAATCGGCTTAGTCCCTGGTGGTCTAAGCTCACTGTTCTTCAGGAGCAGCTCATTGTTTTGTTCAGCAAGCAACAGACAGTGAATGAGTTCACTATAGGTCTTAAAACCTTTATGTCTATATTGTTGCTGGAGCAACATGTTGCTTGAAGACATTGTCTGGAATGTCTTTTCAAGGAACTGCGTATCAGTAACAACCTCGCCACATAGCCTCAGTTGTGAGACTATTCGAAATAAGGCCGAGTTGTACTTGTTCACGGACTTGAAGTCCTGGATCCTAAGGTGTATCCACTCATAGGTCGCCGCCGGATGAACCAGGGTCCTTTGGTGGTCATATCTCATTTTGAATTCTTTCCATAGTTCATATGGATCATTCACCGTGAGGTACTGAGCTTTCAAGCTCTCCTCTATATGATGTCGGATGTGCATCAGGGCTTTTGAGTTTTCTCTGCTACTGGCTTCGTTGTCTTCAACGATACAGTGCTCTAGGCCTTTGGCTCCGAGAGATATCTCAATGTCTAATGCCCACTGCAGGTAATTGTCACCTTTGACACTGAGGGGTGCAAAGTCCAGATTCGTGATGTTTGGCATCTGAAAATGAGTTTCAGATCGTTTAGGACTTATCATATACCACATTTCTTGTCCATATAAAATTGTATTGAAAAACGTTTGAAAACCGATTGGACAAGCACACGGTCAGGTTGTACGTATTGGTACGCTCCATCGACCCATGTGGTTCGCGGTCTATCCGTTGATACGGATCATCGACCATCCGTGATCTAAACGTACATGGTACGCATCATCGATCGTTACGGATCGTGGTCTAGCCGTACCTGAGGGTAGGCGTCATCGACCAGATTAACCCTGGTCTATCCGCATGGTGCGGGTGATCGACCGTTTACGGTCACGGTATGACCGCGGTTCGTGGTTCGTACGGATCACTGCGGGTTCGTACTGAGTGGTACGTGATCGGTCGTATCGCGTGGTACGTACCGTTTGTCATCCGCGTACGTGGTCCGTTCGTACCGCATGGTATGTACCATCCGCGGTTCATGCCTCATTCGCGGGTCGTGGTTCGTTTGGGTTTTCCGAGGGTTTGTACCTTATGGTACATGACTGGCCAAGCCTGTCTATCATCCGCGTTCGTACCCGTCCGTACTGTACGGTACGCCCCACTGACCGTTCGCGGTTCATGGTCTAGCATCCTCGACCAAGGGTCTAGCATCATCGACCAGTGTGTCTAACATCATCGACCATTAGATCTAGTATCATTGACTAAAGTATAAAAACAAACTTTCTATAACTAATCTAGGGGTTTTTAGGTTTAGAAGTTTTATAAATTTGGAAAGTTTCCATTTTTAGAAAGTTTCCTTTTCTGGAATATTTCCTTTTCTGGAATATTTCCATTTCTGGAAAGTTTCCATTTTTGGAAAGTTTGAGTTTTAGGTAAGTTTAGGTATTTTAAGGTAAGTTCCCATTTTAGGAAAGTTTCCATTTTTGGAAGTTTCCATTTTGGGAAAGTTTCTAATTTTGGTAAGTTCGGGTAATTTCAGGTAAGTTTCTATTTTAGGAAAGTTTTCTTTTCTGATTAGGTTTTCCTTTTATAATTAGGTTTTCCTTTTCAGAATAGGTTTCCTTATTTGGGTTGGATTAGGTTTCCTTTTTGGATTAGGGTTTCCTATTTAGATTATGTTTTCCGAATTAGAATTGATCTAGGTTTTCCTTTTCTATTAGGGTTTTAGGTGTTTTCGATTTTCAGCCGTCAAGCAATGAATCTAGCAACCTAAAGCTTATTGTCTATGGCGAGAAAACAAAAACCAAACCGAAGTAATTCTAACAACAACCCTAAGCACAAATCGATTAACCTCAACATGGATTAGAAGACATACCTTATTCCTTGATCGATTTTCTCCTTGGGTTTCCTCTTGGGAACCTTAAACAATCAATCGAAGTAAGATATAGGAAGTTAGTTCTTAGATCTAAACAAATAACAATCGAATGGATCTAAGAGAGAAAAAAGGTCGCGCAATCGAATGGATCTAAGAGAGAAAAAAGGTCGCCGATTTGGTTCCGGATGGAGAGGAGGATCGGCGATGAGGTTCCGGTTGGAGTAGGGTTGGGCCGGCTTGTTTGTGCTTTGAACTAGGACTCGAGGTTGATGGTTTCAGAGCAGGATCGTGCTGATAACGTGTTGTGAATCTCGTGTCCTAACTAGAGGTTACTCGCCAAGAACTAGACTAGAGAGAGAGAGATCGGCTAGGGTTTAGTCTAAGACTTTATATTGCTTTGTATAGAATGTATTGTGTTGTTGTATTAATCATAAGCATAAAGGATACATATATATATATATATATATATATGAGTGCCTTGGCCGACATTCCCACATCATATACTCGATGTGTGACAAACAAATAAGGCCAATAATCGGTTGGTCTAAGTCCTAAGTGGGCTGGCCCATCCGTGTAACATATGGGCCGATTGGTAGAACTAGATGATCCCACTTATGTGCATTCCCGAAACCATCCGTTTCACAACATCTCTCTATCTTTTGAGGAAAATAGTTTATTTTAAGAACTTTACACACTATGCATTTTCCTTTCACAAATTGTGTAGTAGCCTGGATTTCATCATAAACTTAAAAAATCTTATATAAACTCTCAAAATCATATATATATATATATATATATATATATATACCATCGATCGATGATGTTAATCAACTATTAATTTATCAAAACGAATCATATATATATATATATATATATATATATATATATATATATATATATATATATATTATATCATTAATGATGTTAATCAACTGTTAATTTATCAAAACGACATATTTTTATAATTCTAAAAATAAAAAAATTTGTTTCTTCTAAAACTTGAACTCTAACAAGAAACATAAAAGTGAACATCTTAACTACTAAACTAAATTAACATCCTTATAATAGCGTATAAAAAATTAAATGATATATATATATATATATATTTATATGTATATTAGTTTTATCAAATAAATCTTATCAATTTTTATCATTTTAGTTTTATCAAATAAATTATCAATTTTATTATTTTAGTTTATAAAATAAATCTATTATTATTTATATTTTTAATAATTTTTAAAAATCTTTATTTACAAATTAAAATTAATTACTACTGATTCAAATATTTAACTTTTAGTATCATTAAAAATAAACATATAAAATTAAAATAAAATGTATTATTATATTTTTAAAAATTGTAATTTGACAATTGAAATATAATCAAACAAGTAATTTAGATATATTGTAATAATATTCAAAACTGAAGTATATAAATTAAAATTTAACTTATACATTTAGCTCTACATATATAAAGATAAAAATTTAAAATTTAAAGTATATTTACTTTTATAAATAATATAAAATAAAATACTTACAGCAATAGTAATTAATTAAATTTATAAAATAAGGATTCATAAAGTTCATATAAAATGTAAACAATTATATATTTATTTGAAAAAGCTAAAAAACAAAATATTAAATATTTATTTGATAAATTAAAAACATATATATGTATATATAATATAATATTTAAACAACAAGAAAAAAAATATTTCTGTCTTGTGGTGAAAAAAACTGAAAACGCTCATGTTATATTTTCGTGGCAGTGTTCAAGTCTCGGAAGAAGTAAATTTTTCATTTTTCAAAATCCTCTTATATATTAATTGAGAAGTCACTTAAATGATTTCTGCTGACATGTCGCTCATAGGAGAGCTCTCCAATTGATTGTTATAATTTGATTGGTTGATGATTTTTATTTTTATTTATTTAATTAAAGTTTTTAAAAGGAATGTAATCATTGAATTGTCTAATATAATCTATGTTTTCAAACAAACAATTAAACATCTTAAGTATAGATAAATTAACAAAATTTATTTATAGAAATAAATTAAATATCACATATTACATTATATATATTGATAATATACATACAAATACATATGATATTACATAAATAATTATATGATTTTTAACATATTTATATGAGTAGTGAATACAATAAATCATAGATTTGAGAAAACTAATTAATCTAAACCTAATAATATAATCAACTCACCCATTCACTATATATATATATATATATATATTCAAATACTATGTCAAATGAATGCGAAACAGTCAAATATTCTCATATATATTAATTGAGAAGTCACTTAAGTGATTTCTGGTGATGTGTCCCTCATAAGAGAGCTCTCCAATTAATTGTTATAATTTGATTGGTTGATGGTTTTTTTTATTTATTTAATTAAAGTTTTTTAAATGAAACTAATCCTTGAATTGCCTAATCTAATCTATGTTTCCAAACAAACAATTAAACATCTTAAATATAGATAAATTAACAGAATTTATTTATAGAAATAAATTAAATATCACATATTACATTATATAAGTTGATAATATACATATAAATACATATGATACTACATAAAAAATTAAAAAAAAATTAATATATTTATATGAGTAGTGAATACAATAAATCATAGATTTCAAAAGACTAATTAATTTAAACCTAATAATATAATCAAACTCACCCATTCGCTATATATATATATATATATATATACATATATATTCAAAAAATATGTCAAATGAATGCGAAACATTCAAATATATAATTTAAAAATATTCTAATCATTTTTTCAATGACAATGTGATATCATATATGATTTATCACTTTTAAAAATGAATAGAATATTTTTTATATTTTTAAAACATAAAAATTATATGGTAAATCGTTTAAAATTATATTAATCAAGAAAAAGTTATTTAATTCATATATTAATATAAACAGATGAATTAAAATCCTCTTATATATTAATTGAGAAATCATTTAAGTGATTTCTCGTGTCGCAGAAATCCTAGAATTATTTGATGGTTTTTCTTTTTATTTAGTTAATTAAAAATTTCAAAAGAAAACTAATTTAGAATTTTCTAATTTATTCTATGTTTTCAAACAAACAATTAAACATCTTAAATATAGATAGATTAACAAAATTTATTTATAGAAATAAATTAAATATCACATATTACATTATATAAGTTGATAATATACATATAAATACATATGATACTACATAAATAATGATAAAAACGATTTTTAATATATTTATATGAGTAGTGAAAACAATAAATCATAGATTTCAGAAAACTAATTAATCTAAACCTAATGATATAATCAAACTCACTCATTCGGTATATATATATATATATATATATTCAAAAAATATGTCAAATGAATGCGAAATAGTCAAATATATAATTTTAAAAAAAAATCAATCATTTTCCAATGACAATGTGATATCATATATGATTTATCACTTTTAGAAATGAATAAAATATTCTTTATATTTTAAAACATAAAAATGTTATGGTAAATCATTTAAAATTATATTAATCAATAAAAAGTACTTAATTCATATATCAATATAAACAGATGAATTAAAATTATTATATGGTAAGTCATTTATTATAAGGTAATTCATTTGAAACTATTAAGTCATTTAGAATTATCCTCCTATATATTAATTGAGAAGTCACTTAAGTGATTTCTGGTGAGGTGTCGCTCATAAGAGAGCTCCTTAATTAATTGTTATAATTTGATTGATTGATGGTTTTTTTATTTATTTATTGAATTAAAGTTCTTAAAAAGAAAATAATCCTAGAATTGCATAATTTAATCTATGTTTCCAAACAAACAATTAAACATATTAAATATAGATAAATTAACAAAATTTATTTATAGAAATAAATTAAATATCACATATTACATTATATAAGTTGATAATATACATACAAATACATATGATACTACATAAATAATTATAAAAACGATTTTTAATATATTTATATGAGTAGTGAATACAATAAATCATAGAGTTTAGAAAACCAATTAATCTAAACCTAATAATATAATCAAACTTACTCATTCGCTGTATATATATATATATATATTCAAAAAATATGTCAAATGAATGCGAAACAATCAAATATATAATTTAAAAAAAATCTAATCATTTTCTAATGACAATGTGATATCATATATGATTTATCAATATTAGAAATGAATAAATTATTTAATTCATATATTAATATAAACAGATCATTTAAAATTATATTAATCAAACACATGTTTTTCCTAAGTTAATACTCTATTAATATAATTTATAGTTTTATTATAATATAATTAGCATGCTTATTTTTAATAGGAATAATAGAAAGGAGATATAAATAAAAATACGAGAGAAAATAATAAAATTTGATTGTTTTGTTCTTGGTTCTCTTATATTCTTATGATTTAATTTTGATTTGCTTGTTGAGATATATGTATTTTTGTGTTACTACTATTTGAACTAATTAGTTTTATGTTTTTTTAAAACGTTAAGATAAACTAAGAAATGAAGACCACTAGAATTTACCAATTCTACAATTGTTAAAGTCAAAGATAAAAACTATAATGTAAATTGAATGCAAAATATTATTTAAAAACTAATTAGATGTATTTTTGCGGTATAATAAACTTTTAAAATGTACAATAGTAGAAAATTAACAAATTTTATACAAATAAAGACATTTTAAGTTGATTTAAGATTGGATCTCACATTAATATTAAGCATATTTGCCTAAAATAACGATATTGCATTATTTAAAAATTTAAATATTATTTTTCGTTTATATATGATTAGTTAATCAGATTTAATTAAAATATTTATGTTTTAAAGTAACTAAAAATAAATGAAGATAATTCTTTTAAAAGATATCTAAACTATGCTTAGTTTTAATAAACGTTTCTCCGATGAATTAGTGTTTGATAAAATAGTGTGATGATCGGAGATAATTTAAGAAAAACTTGTTTGCTTAACCCATTTGAGTTTTATGTTAAGCACTAAATAAAAAAATCAGCGAGAAAGTGTGATTTGACAAAACTATGAGAGAAATTGCTTAAACTACCATTTTCTAATACATGTTTTCATATTTACTTTAACCAACTTCGTTCTTAGTTTAAAAGGAGATAAATCCTACGACATATTACCTGAAAGGTCACTTAAGTATTATTGTTTATGTGTCGTTAATAGATTAAGTTTCAAAAAATGATTATAATTTGATTGGTTGCTAACTTTTATTAGTTAATTTCAAAATAAAAAGTAACTCTACAATTAATTTATAAAATTCACCAAATAACACAAGTAATATTATAAACAATGATTTACGGTAACTAAATGTAGAATTAGAGAAAGAAAATATGTGTTTTATAATTTTTTTATTTTATCAATTATTTATATATAATTAAATAAAATACGTTAAGACTTTTAATAGAAATAATTTAATGGTTATGTATCCTTATATAAAAGAATTAGATTTGTAGGTAATGAATTATTAGAACTTTTTAAGGTTTTTAAAACCCACACAAAAATGTTTACAAAAGATTTTTCATGATAAAAGACAATGATTCTATTGGTCATATTGAAGCTATATCAAAACAATCTTTTGAAAACTAGAGTATTTTCGGTTTTTCACGTTTTAAAATAAAATATAAAGTAATTATACAACCAATTATCTGAATTAATTATAAAATTATTTTTTAAGAGAAAAAATTTTAATGACTAAGGTTTATGTTGTTTAACTATTTTAAATTTCACTGATCTTCTAAAAATATATACTGAAATTTTGATTATCCAACTATTTGAAATTAGAAATTAAAATTTTAATTTTTTAATTATTATTTAAAAACTATAACAGTGTAAAAATAATATATATTTTGAGATAATATAACTACCCGAAAAATTGCGGGCAAACACCTAGTGTGTCATTAAAGATGGAAATAAATGATTGGTAAATTTAAACTAATGATTTTTAAGGGATAGTCCAAACTTAAAAGTCACACATTAAAGAAGTCATGATTTTTATATTAATAGATCAGATATCTTCTTTGAGGCATAAAGCATTTCTAATATAAATATATAAGTTGTGGAGTCCTATTTTTTGAATGCAACATCTTTCCTAAATTGATGAAAAATAGTTAATGTTTATCTTTTTTTTTCCTGGTTTGATAAAAGCTAAATATATGGTGTAGAGTTGAGGTTTAAAGCTATGATTTTAGCTATTATAGTTAAAGTTTGAATTTGAATTGGAAAAAAATGTTTTTAATTTAAATTAATTTGTTATAGATTAACTGTAAAAAGTTTTGTTATTATGTTCTTAATATAAATTAATTCTTAGTGTTTATGCATTAAATTTTACATTTTTAGAATATTATGAGATGAAGAAGAAATTACGAAGTTGAAAAACATGTTGTTAATATAAATTAATTCTTAGTGTTATTATGCATTAAATTATATATTTTTAGAATATTATGAGATGAAGAAGAAATTACGAAGTTCCATAACTTAGATAAGATTTCAGAAATATCGTTTATTGAGTTGGAAACCATATTTTTTTAAGATTGGAATAGTTACTAAAAAATGATTGAAGTGATTTTATTATAATATTTTGGAGAAATATTCGCTTCTTGTTCTTTTTCCGAATATTTTTAGAATGTCTAATTACCAAATTCAAAATTTTAGTGGTATTGATTTAAATTTTTGAAGATTATTACCAAGTCAACATATTTTCAAATATTTGTAATATTCATTACCGAATTTGACTGTTTTAATTTGGAAAATTGCCTAAACCACCACTTTTTTAGAAATTTTTTCATATTTACTTTAATCACATTTACTCTTATTTTTTAAAAGTTAAATAGACATTTATATTTATAGGGTTAACTAATTTAGATTTAGAGTTTAGATTTGAGGAATGGGAGGGTTTTGAAGGGTGGGATTTAGGATTTTAATAAATTAATAATACTAAAATTAAAACCAAAAATTTAAATGAATTTTAGAAAGAAATTTTGCATTTTTAAAAGAAAATTAAAAAATTATTTATATTTATATATCTATATATCATTAATATAAGGATTTTGTTATTCTTAAATGAATAAGGTATTTTTGAAAATGTCATTTTTATGAAGGAAAACATGAATAATGGTACATGCAAATGAATCAATGTGATGAACTTAAAATTTTCCCTTTTAATTTTCATTTCAAAATATTGAACAATATTTAAAGACCAATTTGTTTTAAAGTATTAAATGGTTGTTTTCGTAGTATATAATTAATTTTCAGACTAACTACATGTTAAAAGATTAAGGGA
>CAJHQQ010003341.1:0-45810 GCA_905132885.1 Moricandia moricandioides
TATTTTTGTGACAAAAAAAATTAAAAATGAATGTTTGAAAGATTTTCCCAACAAAATTTAAGATATTATATTATATCAATCATAAATATTCTGTTATATAATTTGTGTGACATACAATCACTTACAGATTCCATATAAATTCATAGTCAAAAAAACATTAAAACATTTAAAACGATAAAATTAGAGTTTGAACTAATTTTTGAAATCATATTTACCTTCCACAATACGATTAGATCAGTATATAAAAATACACAACAAATATAAAAATTAAACTAAACCAAAATAATCAAGACGTTAAGGAAAAATTAAAAACAAAACATAGTTAATTTTTAAGAAAATAAAGTACATAATTTATAAATAAATAATTTTTCTTTTCAATGTAACTAAAAACAGTTTTCAGTTAATTAATAACTAATTCAACTAATACACTTCAAAAATTAAAAATTATTCATATTAATTTAGTAGTCAACTATTTCTTTTTCTTTTTGTTGGCAAAATACACTATTTCTAATTATAAAAAAACAAAAACACTTTTGATGAAGTTAACATAACAGAGTAAATAAACATTTTCGTCTCCCAACACTCTTTTTTCATGTTCTGTAGCCTTCACCAGGTCCCAGGTCCCATCAAGACTAGATGAGTGGTCCTAATCTTTAAAATACCCTCAGACGAGAAGTTTTGGGGGAATAAATTGGCGAATATACATCATTGTACTCGACTTAACTTGCAGTAAAAAATGAAAAAATTAATAAATAAATAACTATAATTTTAAAACACTAATAAAGAAATAATTAGAATTTTACATTTAAATACTCAAACAAAATTATTCATCAAAATTCATTTAATATATACGAAAAAACGGTGTAGCCCGAGAAACTCTCTAATTATTTTATAATCTATATATCTACATAAATTAATCTACCAATAATCTTTCTTAGAAACTTTTCCTCTCGAAATCCTCCTGGACCTATATGGCCCTATATATACACTCCAGTTCCAACATTTACGGATGGTGAGAGTCATCAATACATTATTAACTGTCCATGAAATTTAAATAAACAAAAAAAAGAATTAAAGGAAACAAGAGAAGTAACGATTTCTGAAAAAGATCAACGCAAAGATTAAAAATATGTAACTTTTTTTAAAGTATAACTTTCTTTGGAGCGATGGTTATAAAGATATGTGCATCCATTGAGAAGCTCTAGCGTAACCTAATTAAAGTATATCAAAGGTAACTCTTGTTATGGATCCAATTAATAAACAAAATTCATATTTTACAAAAAAAAAAAAAATTACCATGCTATTAAACATAACATTGAGGTGAAATTTTAATACGATGAAGAAGTTTTAATAAATTATCCTAATCTCATTTAGGACTTAAGAGAGTTTTTTTTTTTTGCATTGTTGCTTTTTATGTCGTTGCATTTTGCATTTTAACTTGAATTATCACGGTCTCGCATTGATAAACTATTAGTTTATAGTCTGTTTGTACCCAGGATTAGGCAGCATACGAAAGCGGTTTGGTTAACCGATGGTTATAGAAAAAATATTCATAAACGAACATGCACAACTTTTCTTTGAACATATGTGTCTCTTCCTTGTTGAACAATATGTATCTCTTCCTTGAACATATGTGACTCTTCACATAGTGTCTTATTGAGTTGTCTATTCATAACAAAATAATTAAAGAGAGAGGGTAAAATGTTTCAGAGAAAGATAGCTTCAAAAATCAACTAGAAGTGCACTTGAACGGTGACAAGTGGTTAATTTTCGTCTGTGATTTCATCCCCGACTCTTGCATCCAATTCTATATTATATCAAGTATGTTTATCGCTAAACCAAGCTAAGGTATGTTTTCGGTTTAACACATTTCCGCATTAGAATCTCTAACATTGGTATCAGAGATTTTGGACTCAATTCTGGAATATTAAGATTCTTAATAATCATGGATGAAAAGTAATATGTGTTACTAAAGTTCATTTACGATAAATTGATAAAAATGGTTAATGTGTAGAATAATTAAAAAAATGTGAACCCATGAATACATGATGAAATGAATTGAAACTTTGCACATGTATTCATCATAATGATATAATGTTTTTTTAGAAATTATTGCATTTAGAACCGGAATATATAACATGAATTTAGAGAATTAGTTAGTAAACCATAAATATTATTTTGTTCATATCTTTGAATATATAACGGAATTGCATGAATTTTATTTCCTTACATATATCTTGATATTATATTTCTATTGATATATTATACGTAAGATACAATCGCGTATTCGAGATATAAGGGTCGCAAGTTTATGCCAAGTTGTAGAAAAAATGGTATGAAGAAGGTGAAAAATAAAGCGACATGTGTCACATTCGGATTCGTCTAAAAAACCATATTTGTTTTGACTATATCCTGGTTATAGATTGGAATTGCATAATTTTATGTCCATGTGAAGCTGTGGAAATTATTTTTCATTTGATATATTATACGCATAATTTGGACATGTATTTAGAGAGGTATTGAGATAGTATGTTTTGGACATACAATATAGTTTGTATGTCCAAAATTTGAAATTTTTTAGATTCGTCTAAGTTGATTAGATGAAGAATCTAGACTTAGTTTGATATAAAAAAATTGTAATGTCAAAATTAAATTTAGTATTAATTTAGTTAAAGCGATCTTTGTATAAAATAAACATGTTTTTTTTTGTTAACTCATGTTAGAAATTCATTGATCTAGTGGGAGTTCTATTGTGTTTGGAACTTAATCTAGTGGGAGTTCTATTCGTGGTTATAACTTCAAATTATGCATTAAATAAATAATTATTGTAATAAAATTTTAATATCGGTGATGATTGGGAACATAGTGAACTCTCGATCTCGTGTTCAAATAAAATTACTATGGTTTATTTTATGATCATTGAAGATTATATTAAGTGGTTAAAGTGTCCAAAGAATAAATGTCTCTAGATTTTCAACCAACTATGTTATTTGTTTTTTAAAATATCATTGATGAGTTCAAATGGGGAGAGGAACTAGGTAATGATATTGGTATCCAAAAGTCTAGTATGTCTTCTAGAAACAAGAGGTGAAAGAGAATTTTTCCATTTCATGGAAGAGAATGTGCAGAGAACTAAAACTCAATATGAGAGAGATAAAGAGACATATGTTCTCTTGAAAAGAAATAATAGCATCGTTGCATCGCTTTGTTGTGTTGTATGTATGATGATCTCATGTGTGAGTTTAAAGAGTATGAAACTGAAATAAAGCACATGGGAGACCTTGAAAGAGAAGTCTAGTGCCACATAGGTGACTAAAATTAGGATACTTAATCAAAATTTTACTGATTATATGTCATGTTAAACATGATTAGAGAGATCAAAAATGTTGGTCTTATTATCCAAGCAGTTCTATTTTATTACCTTAAAAAATTGGGACCATGTGGAGGTTTAGATTGCACACAATGCCTGCGTTAAAAAATTCAAGATATATCATGTCATCTTGAGTTAAATGATGTGCGCCTGGACGCTGCTAAATCCTTTAACGAGACCAAATTTGCAACTTCAAACTTGGATTCGAAACGCAAGAAGGGAACAAGGAATCCAAGGCTTCTGATCAAACTGATCTAAAAGGCAAATACCAATGAGCCAAAGATGTAAAGCGTGAAGGCAATAAGGATAAGACCAAAATAAAAAGGCTAGAACAATATATCACTTTGTCACATTGCTTGTGGATGGGCTAAAAGAAAAGAGCATCCCTAGCCTTTTCTTTCAAGTATTCTTATGTTTCTAGTTTGAAATGCTCACAGAATCTCATCATTTGTGGATTGTAGATTCAACAACAATATACCTTATAAAAGATGTTTGTATGTGGGAAATAGTTATAGGGTGCGGTATTGGGTACCAGCCCTTGCCAACTACGTATAGGTGGCATGAATTCCATGATATAACATAATGTCTTGTATTTTTTCGTTTTAATTAACTTAGGATTTGGTTACACTACAGGAAATGTGGGTAGTATTAGCGGACGAAAAACGCTATGCGTCTAAAATCATAGTGTTCCCTTCCACGCTCTGACAGCGCCTGTTATAGTAGGTCCGACACTTTTAATAGCGGTATTCGGTTATGCTATAGTTAACGATACAACAATAGCATTATTTGTTATGTAATTGTTGATATTTATAATAATGTTGTATAATTGTTATTAAAAGCTATTAATTTTATTTTTCCTACTAGGAAAGATAGCAAATGTTTCGTGTTATTAATTATCCATAAATTTATTAATAATAATTACAATTTTGTTTTATAATTTTAATTTAAAATGTAATTCAAATATTTGTAATAATAAAAATTAAATTATTAAAAATTCCAATAATTTTTTTTAATTATTCCAAAACCCATAAACATTAACTTGTTCATACAAACCACAACACAACTTGTTCATACAATCCAATATCAATCTACCACTAATAAACCTTCACAATCATCCCTAACATAAGAACTATCATCATCAGAAGAATCATCACCCAAATCATCGACTTCTTGGATAGGCAAAGGTGCACCAACTAAATCCTCTTCTGTTTCCAACTCATGATAACCTCTAGGTGGTGCTCTCATAACAACATACCAATTTGAATTATCATCTTCCTTAGAGTAGAAAACCTGTTTCGCTTGAGAAGGTAGAATGAATGGATCTTTCAAATAGGCTGCTTGGTTCATGTGAAGGTTAACAAGAGTGAAGCCATCTTCTTCCTTCACACCATTCCCTGTGTTGGCCCAGTTGCATCTAAACAGCGGCACTTTGAACATGTGGTAGTCCATAAGCAAAATCTCCTTTATGACTCCATAATATGTAATCATATCAGCGACTTGTCTTGTATCTCGAGCACTTGATCTACACATGCTAAATGCTTCATAAGTTACTCCACTGTTTTGTGTCTTCCGCTTGACCGCATCTGTATGAAACCGTTGCCCATTAATGATGAAACCTTTATGTGCTAAAGCAACATTTCTTGGTCCAAATGCCAACCACCTTATCTCCTTAGAATGACTATTTGGTGAGTCTGAATGAACCTGCCGCAGAAAATTAGAATACTAGGTTTACCAACAAGCTAACCAGTCATCAAAATACAAGCTAACCAGTCATTACAATAATAATCAAGAAAAGAAGATAGAGTTCGAAACCTTTTTTTAAGCCATTCTGGAAAGTGCTCAGTGTGATTTTTCCATAACAAAGTTTCATTTCTAGCATATCGAGCATCATTAGCTTGTAACTCTTCCAAATGCATACTGGTTTGACATTAAATAAAAATATATGAAAATGAAATTATAATTTCAAGTAGATGAAACTTAAAGAATAACTTACTCAAGAAAAGGATCCAAAGATGCCATGTTCATTAGGACATAACGATGTGCAATGTCTCTATCTTTATCTGAAAGGGTAAACTCGGTACCCTTCTGCAGAGGTCGGCCTTCAACCACCATTCTGTCAGCCTCCATATCCTCATTACGATTAACTGTTTCTTGAACTGGTACTGAATCTTTAAGGAACTCTAAACAAAATGCAACGCATTCTCCAGCTAAATACCCCTCAGCCATACATGCTTCTGGCCTTGCATGATTCTTAACAAAAGCCTTTAGTGTTTTCATGTACCTATAACTCATTCAAGAAATATGAATATTAGTCAAACATCATTGCAGAAAATACATATATTGAAGCAAATGAGAACATCAAACCTTTCAAAGGGATACATCCATCGGAAGTGTACTGGTCCTCCCAAACGTGCCTCTTTTGATAAATGTATTGGAAGGTGGAACATGATATCAAAAAGGGATGGAGGGAAGAAGCGCTCCAGTTGACACATTGTTTCCACAAACTCTGTCTCCATTGATATAAGCTTCTCCGGTTCAATTATGCGCTGACACAACCTGTTGAAGTAACTGCATAATCTATTTATGGCTATCCTAGGACCCCTATGTAACAACCCTCTTAATGCAGCTGGTAACAAGTTCTGTACTAGAACATGATGATCATGCGACTTCAAACTACCAATATTTGGAGGGTTAACTGACACACTATTCGCAATATTACCACAATAACCATCAGGACCTCTAAACTTAGATAACCTTTGGCAGAAAATGGTCTTTTCTTTCTTAGATAACCAGTAGGCAGCTGGAGGTAAGTATGTTTTCTTTCCCCTCACCTCTGTGTGCAAGTGTTTTCTGATTCTAATATCTTCTAAGTCTTTTCTTGCTTTCAACCCATCTTTTGACTTAGCACTTTGCATCAAGAGAGACAATATAGCATCCGACACATTCTTCTCTACGTGCATAACATCAATATTGTGACGAACATGCAACTCCTAACTCATTAAAAGAAGAAACTGTTAGGCAAATTCATATACAACAATCTTATAATTAAGGTAGACTATACTTTACCTTCCAGTAAGGTAGTTCAAAGAATATTGATCTCTTCTTCCACCGCCATAGATCATTTGATTCTTCACACTCTTCTTCTTGAACCATCTCATCATCTTCCAACTCTGGTCTTCTCCTTTTTTTCTCCTTCTCTAGAGGTCTTCCAAAATCATTCCTAAAAGCTTGTAGTGTCTCATATATCTCAGCGCCAGTTTGTATCCTGTTCGCATTCCCTTCCTCTACTGTGTTGTCGAACCAAGCTTTTTTATATCTGTAACGATGGCCAGGCGGTAGTCTCTTTCTATTTCCCATGTAGACAAACTTGCGGCTGAACTTAAGCCACCTAGAAGGTGTATCCTTTCCACATACATTGCATGCTTGTTTGCCCTTCACTTTACATCCAGACAAGGTTCCTAAGGCTGGATAGTCACTGATACTCCAAAGCAGCATGGCTCTAAGATTGAAGTTCTCCTTCGCAAATGAGTCATACACTTCAATACCCTCAGCCCACAAATCTCTCAAATCGTCTATCAGTGGTGCTAGGTAAACATCAATGTTATTACCAGGAGCTGTTGGACCAGGGATCAACAAAGTCAGCATTATATTTTCAGCCTTCATACACATAGTTGGAGGCGTGTTATAGTTCACTAACAACACTGGCCATGTGCTGTGATTGGTGTTTTGCATGGAGAAAGGGTTCATCCCATCTGTAGAGATCCCAAGTCGAAGATTCCTTGGATCAACAGCAAAGTCTGGCCATTTAGCATTCACTTGTGCCCAAGAGATAGAATCAACGGGGTGTCGCATTGTACCATCTTCAGTGGCATTGGTATAGTGCCAACGCAGATCTTCAGCCATCCTTGTTGATCTAAACATCCTCCTAAACCTGTCCTTGATTGGAAAATATCTAAGGACCTTTGCCGGAATCCCCACCTTTATCTCATTACTCTGCTTATCCTTTTCCCATCTTGAAACTTTGCATCTTGGACAGCTTTCGAGCTTCTCATACTCCTTCCTATACAATATGCAATCATTCTTGCAAGCATGAATGTTCTCGTAGCCGAACCCGAATATTTTCAGAAATTTCTTGATCGCAGCTAAACTCTTGGGAAGAACATTGTCTTCGGGTAGCATTTCCTCAAGTAAAACCAACAGCTGATCAAAGTAGTTCTCCGACACACCACTTTTAACCTTGAATCTGTAAAGTCCCATGATTGCTGAAACCTTCGTGTGTTTGATACAATCCGAGTACAATGGCGTTTGAGCGTCTCTTAGCTTCTTCTTAAATTCAGTTTCCTCAGGTGCTTCGTCATCATCATTTGTCTCATTTTCATTCGTCTGATTTGGACCACCATCCATCGAGAATACTGTCTGCAACAAATCAAATGCCTCCGTTTGATATTGAAGACCATTGTCTTCTGCATAATCTCTTTTTTCACCATGAATTCTCCAACAAGAACTCTTATACTTCTTATCCATACCCCTAATCACCAGATGCTCCACTATTGTATCTAATAACTGATGGCTAAGGTTGCGGCAGTCTCTACAAGGGCATAGCATTTCAGACAGATTTCCCAATCTTCTTGCTGAAGATTTCACGAAATTAGTTGCTCCTTCTGAGTACTCGTGACTATTCCTACAAGAATCAGACAAAAGTACTTAGCTCGATTGATTTTAGGTCTTACCAAAAAGGAGAATACAAGTGAGCTCGATTGATTTACCTTGGCAGCCAAATCCACGTCTTATCCATTTTCTTTCTTTCAGATACAAGTGAGATCGAGAGAAGAGCTGTTGAGACAAAGGATTTAGGGTTTGTTCTTGCTCGCGAGACAGAACAAGTGAGTTGTGTTCTGAAAATTTTGGCCGCCAAAATGAACGGTTCAGATCGAAGCTTTCCTTACAAAATCAATGGTTTACGATTAATCCTACTCCAATAAGAAAGAACGGCTCAGATCGAAGTATGTGACACAGATCCATCGGCGTGTAACTGGCCACGTCAGCAATCCTCGAGTTTACTCCTCATTGGCTTAGAGTATTAATTTCGTTTCAAATCAGAAAATTAACATATAAAATAGGTTATTAAGAAAAAAAAATTAAATTAAATCTTAAAAAATGTTCTATGATCATTCCAATTTAACGAATATTTTTTTATAAATATAAATATTTTATATGAGGTTTCATAAAATTCAATGATCTAAGCTTATATCTTCATAAACACTAAGACTTATGTATGTATAAATGTTTTAGGGTTTAGGATTTTGATGAGTGAAATTGTATAAAAAGTTTAACTAATAAGTTTTATGAAAATAAGATTACAATATCACTTCTTTTGATAAAAAAAATCAGAAATCAAGTATAATTATGGTATATATGGTTTAGGGTAACTTTGGGGTTTAGGGTATTAGCTTTGGGGTTTAGGGATTATAAAATAAAAGTTTAACTAATAAGTTTTATGAAAATAAGACTACAATATCCCTTCTTTTAATAAAAAAAATCAGAAATCAAGAACAATTGGGGTTTAGGGTATTAGCTTTAGGGTGTAGGGTATTAGCTTTGGGGTTTAGGGATTTATCTTTCAAAGTACAGGGTTTTTATATTCTCGTTTTAATGGTATAAGGATTTAACTTTAAGGCATAGGATTTTATCACACAAGGCTTATAAAATAATATTACACATAATATTTGTTTACGTTTATCAACTTAGACATAATATCACACATGAGTTCAAACTAAACGCAACATAATATTACACACGATAAGATTAAACAACAACAGCTCTTCCTGCATCAAACGAGCTTGAGCTTATCATTTGGCCATGCCACAACTGAACCTATTGCATCAGATATGATTTCGATCTCTGAATTTGGCCTCCATACTTTTGCATCACCAATCTTAGCCACTTCAACCCACACCTTGCTTGCATTTGGACCTAAGGGTACAAAGTGGCACAACTCATTCGGATCCGTTGAAGCAACTCTTCCTTCAGCAACCTTACGTCCAGAGTTGCTGCAATCTAAGAGAATACACTTCTGCTTTGGACTCCTGGTTGAACTAGTGCTTCCTGGACTCTACAACTCACACCAGATAATAGAACATCAATCAACAGACAAACAAAATAGAATAACTTCATTCAGTCACATACCACTGCTTTTTTCTTGGCTGGTTTCGAAGGTGATCCTATTTTCTTGGCTGCAGATTTAGTAGGTGTTACATCTGCGACGGTGGTAGGCATGACTTCAACCTTTAGGACTGGCCATGCGATTTTTTCGTTAAGTGCATCACCAATCAAAAACATATCAGCAGTTGGCCTCCACAAATATGCCTCATCATTCAGCACCTTCAGAACTTCAACACAAACAGCATTGGGACCTAGAGGTATATTGTTAACCATGTCTTTGGATTTGGTTGAACAGACGAGACCTTCAGCAATAACCTCGTCCTCTTCATTGGTCCAATCATATATCTTGCATCTGCGAGTTTCACCTTCCTTGCTTTGCTAAAAAGTAAGAAACTAATGATTAGAGAAACTCATCTTTCGTAGGAAGAAAACAAGATTTGAAAACTTTACCATGGATACATCGTCTGAAAAGTTTTGATCCCTATCCAATATCACTTTATCCACTGGCCAAGCTATTTTGTATCCCACAGCTTCATCAAGAGTTAACACATCTGTTGTAGGCCTCCAGAGAGAAGCTACTGAGCTTAGTGCAGACCTCACAACGATCGCCACTGCATTAGGACCAATTGGTATACGACCAATTTTGTACTTCGGTTCAGCAGAGCAGAATTCTCCTTCACCAACAACAACATCTTCTGCTTCAATCCAATCGAGTATCTGTACTCTCACTCCTTCTTTGAATCCACCACTACTCTCAGATGTTTCAGCATCAACATTACTTTTCTGAGAGAAGGAAAAGGAACTCGTAAATGTCTTAAAGACCATTTCACCAAATGTAATGAAATACTTACCTTCTTTCCAGCTAAGTCTCGGACCATGCCCTTTAACTCTTCAATCTCACTTTTCATTTCTGCAATCTTTGCGTCTCTAAATTGCAGATATGCTAGTTTAGTAGCTGTAACCCCTCTACCAAACCCCCTAACTCGTCCACCTTTGTCTTTTCCCAAAATCTTGCTCACAGCATCTTCCCTTATGTTCTCAGCAGATGTTGAGTCCATTTGACTATCAAGTGACTGTATTTGTTCCTGATACAAACATGTAAACACAAAATCATTCACTAATCATAATCCATTAATTATACACAACAACTTCGACAATTCTTACAATAGTCTCAGCAAATCGAGGCTTCACCGGTCTACCATCAGCATGAGTGTGTCCCGCAATCCATACCTTACTCCTACTCACCTTTCTTGGGTCTGTACTCCTTTTTTTCTATATAAAAAACTGACAAATCTCAATAACAAGTTATTTTAACAATCTGTACAATTTTATAGATGTTCCCATCAAAAAACTTTACCATATCTTCAGCTAAACGAAGCATCCCTTTACGGCTGGTAGTGTGAGGAATCTGATTTTTTCTCATCTCTCTGTACTTGTTACTTATTTCCTACAATAAAAATATGAGTGATTAAATCTATAAGACATGATCTATAAACAAGAAAGTTAATTTGCTGGAGATAACTAACCGTGAAAGTTTTGGTAGTCTTGCTCCTAACCCAAGAGTTCCACACTTGAATGGATGGGACGTTGCTGGGTTTTAAATCAATTCTCTCAGCAGTAGTCTTCGCAGCACGTACTTGTGACACTAGCCTTGACTTCCCAGCCCTCCACAAATTTCCCAGCTGCTTGAAAATAACAGCTTTCTGCCATTCTTCTTGCAAGTTAAACCTCCCCTGCATCACAATAAGCAAAGGTCAAACATGTTTACAGAAAATCAACAAAACATATAGACGATTATGTCACCTGAATTTCTTCCCACATTGTTGCTTTAGTCGCTGCATCAAGTTTTCTCCAATCAGAAAGTGTAACCGGAACATGTTCCCTCACAAGAGGACCAAGAAAAGATGATAGTGTTACTGAACCAGATCCGACATGCTCTCCAAAGTCATTGAATGTGACCGTAACCTTATCATTAGGATTTTCAGCCACTCTACGCATCTTTGTTGGTCCTCTTTTATTTCTTTTTTTCACTTCATCCCCTGGTAACTGAACTCCTTCAGTACTAGGAATCTGATCGTCTTGAGCATTGTTGACTTCATCTTCTTCGTTCCCTCTCTCATTGCGACCTCTATCTTCTTCTTCGTTCCCTCTCTCATTGCGACCTCCATCTTCTTCCATATCAAGAGCTTCTTCTTCGTTCCCTCTCTCAGTGCGACCACCATCTTCTTCCATATCAAGAGCTTCTTCTTCGTTCTCTTTCTCTTCGAGAACTCCATCGTCTTTGCTAGATTCTTCTTCGTTTCCTTTCTCTTTGACAACTCCATCATCTTTGCTAGCTTCTTCTTCGTTTCCTTTCTCATTGACAACTCCATCTTCTTCTACTACTTCATCCTCTTTCTCTTCCGGTCCAGTCAAACAAGCTTCTCCTTCTATCTCATCCTGAGCAACCTCTGGTGTTACATCTTCTCGTTGAGCAGCAACCTCCGGTGTTACATCTACAAGGTAATCATCATCTCCCGGTGTTACATCTTCTCGTTGAGCAGCAACTTTCTGGATTCTACTACTTTTTCTCGTTGGCGTAAGAAGTAAAGTCTTTGCTTTCTTGTATGTTCTTTTCTTGACTTGTAGTTTTTGTTCTTGTCCAGTCAAACAAGCTTCTTCTTCACCCTCTTCCTCATCTTCAGACATTGCTTCATTGTCACTACCATCAACTTGCGGTGTTACATCTTCTACCTCCTCACCAATCTTAGCCACTTTCTTTGGTCTACCCCTTCTTCTCTTAACTACATTCTTTTTTGGAGAAGCCACTTTCTTTGTTGTTGGAGTAGCAACTTCGCATGTTGGATCTTCTACCTCCAAGCCTTGATTACGTCTACTCCGACGAGCTCCAACTTGTCCTCCTCCTCTTGTCCTTGCCATTTCTGAAGTAAAATCAAAACGAGAGATCAAAATTGAAACCCAAAATTGAAACCCAAAATCAAAATCGAAACCGAAACAAACAAAATTGAAACCCAAATCAAAATCAAACACAAAATCAAATGAATGAATCATTCGATTGAATGAGAACATACCTCTCGTGATTTTCTGTTGTACGATGAGCTTTGAATCTCTCGTGCTTTGAAAGTGAAACCGAGGAGAAACCGAGGAGTAAGGGAAAAAAGTGAAGAGGTTTCGAGAGATCTCTCGTGTTAAGTACTTAGAGATATTTTCTGACTAAAAATAATATATAAGATAGCTCCTTTTTTCTGATATGCAATGATAAGTCGCCTCAACTTACCAAATTGACGCGGCTAAATTCTTTTCTTTTCCCGCGATAACAAACGTAGCGTTTCAGATTAATAAACGCTATTAGAAAGGCCGGTGTTGGTATACAATAGCAGAGCTGTAATAAACGCTATACCACGACGCTATTAATACCCACATTTCATGTAGTGTTAGCTTCTATGATAAACACTTTTCTGGGATCAGTGTTCTTCAGTTCTCGTTATGCTTGTGATGGTTTCATTGAATACTATTGTACTCAATCATTATTGGTAGGAAAGTTGATCATTGTTTTTCCATATGTCAAAGTTCTTGAGTTGGTCATATTGGTGTTGATCAATTAATTAAATTAGCTAGAGAATGCTTCTTGGTTCACTAACCTGAGGTGATCTTTACTCATGTGAACCATGTTTACATGGAAAAACAATAAGGAAACCATTTTTTTAAAAGAAAAAGATAGAGAGAAAATATTCTATCGCAATCATTTTATTCAGTCATTTTTCGATCGATGAATATGAGGGTAAGGCATGTGGCCTCATATTTTATCACTTTTATAAAAGAGTTCACTCGATTAAGGTATATGTTCTCAATTTCTCAAAAATCAGAAGAGTTAGAGTTATCTAGACGATATATCACTTTGATTGAAATGAGTTGGAGAAGACAATCAAGTGTTTGAGAATTGATAGAGGAAGGGATATTTATCTTAGCAGTTTGAGAAATTGTGTAATGAAATTGGTGTTGTTAGAAAATTGAATGTCCCCTCACTTCTTAAATTGGTTAAGTGTATGATGGCACAAGTAAGCCTTCCAATTTTGTATTAGGACGATGCATTACTGACTTCTCATATACACTTAACCATGTGCCCTCTAAATTATTGCTTCAAGTCCTTATGAATTGTGGACTAAAAGAAAGCATGATTTAATGCATTTGAAATTTTTGGGTTTGTGGCATTTGTTCATGATATACTTCACATCCTCGTGGAAAATTGGGTTCCAAGGGGAAGAAGTGTATCTTCATTAGATACTTTGAGCATTTAAAGGTTATGTGCTCATCAAAGAACAATTAGATGGGAGTATAAAAGAAATCGGATACGAGATGTGACATTCTTGGAAAATGATTTTTTCTAAAAAGGAAGAGATTGAAAGAGAGTCCCATCTTGAAGAGATGATTGAGCCAACTTGTGTTTCTTTTACTAACCAATCTATGAAAGTTTATGAAAGTTCTTACAAACTGCCACAACTTAGTGGGAGAGAAGCATTGGTTAATAGTCTTTCTTTTGCCCAAACTCAGATGAATGGAATGGTGCAGTTGGACAAAAACTAGAATTTATGAAGGTAATCAAGTTTGGTACTTTGTTGATCTTCTGCAGTGATTGGAAACAAAAGATTTTTCAAGATCTAAAGAAAAGCGGATAAATCCATGGATAAGTATAAGGCTTGCCTGTTAGAAAAAGGGTAAACCTAACAGGATGGTATAGACTATGAGGTGTCACATGTGGTGAGGTCTACCTCAATTTTCCTTATTCTATCCATGTTGTCAGACTAGATTTAGAATTACATAAAATGGACGTTAAGAACACTTTCTTAATGAAAAAAAAAAATAGAAGAAAAAAATTACATGGAACAACTTATTATTTTTGTTGAAAAGCCTAGGAGCACAAAGTATGCAATTTGCGTTGTTCTATATATGATTTAAAACAATCTTCTAGGCATTGGTACCTTCGTTTTCATAACCTATAGCATCTTATGATTTTTTTATGATTAGTGAAACCGATGTGTCTATGTCAAGAGCATTAGATAATCTTTTGTAATTCTATCTATATATGTTGACGACATCTTGTTATCTGGAAATGACATGGAGTTTCTGATAATCATTAAGCAATGGTTATCTTCTCAGCTGGCGATGAACTATATGGAATATGCTAAATTAGTTCCTTGGTGTTAAGATACACCGAGACCAATCAAGGAAATTACTAACTCATTCACAAGAGTCAGACATTTGTACAATCCTTGAAATATATAAGATGCTTCATAGTAATCTCATTGAAACTCTAGTCATAAAAGGTGAAGTCCTAAGCCTTAAGATGTACCTTTAGACCGAAGATAAGAAAAGTGAGATGTTGGAGTCTCATACTCTGGTGCTATAGGCAGTTTGATGCAAGTGATGATGTTCGTCCGACCAGATATTTTTACGCAGTTGGCTTGGTAAGGTGTTACCAGTCAAATCCCAGAAAAAAAATATTAGATGATAGTGAAAAGGATCCACATATACTTAAAGGGGACAATGGACTATTCTTTGTGTTATTAAAGAAGTGATTTACTCTTAACGTAATATAAATATGTTGATTATAATAGTGATCTGGATAGGCGTAAATCAACTTAGGAATATACATTCTTGTTGAGTAATGGTGCGATTACTAAGAATAGTAAGAAGCGATATTGTACAACTTCATTATGGTGAAGGCTGAGTCTATTGTATCTTCATCATCAATTTGGGACATTGTATGGCTGATGAAATTCTTACATAGCTTACAAGTCACAAAAAGGTTTTATGTCCTTTGACTAATTGTGATAGTCAGACTTGGATTTCTTGTGTGATGAATTTCATGTATCATGAGAGGATATATCACACAGAAATTGAACTTTAGTTTATGAGAGACACTATGAGAAAGAAAGATGTGGTGTTTAAGTACATATCTACGCATAAAGTGGTCGTTGTTCCTTTAATTAAATCCATTCTTAAAGATGTATACATATATATATATATATACATATATATATATATATATATATATGTGATTTTTTATATGCGTAGAATTGAAGGTATGTACTAGTATGGAACTTTACCACTTTCTTTGCATACTTACACAATCGCCTTAACAAGAGATTAAGATGAGATATGTTTTTGGTATCAATCATGATTGTCACAAAATCATGAATACTTGGAATAACTGGATAAGTACAGAATGAGGCGCTAGAGAGTGAGTTGATAGTATCTTGATACACAGTGGTATTTGATTATATAATTGCCACATGCTCTTATGAGAATAGGTAACCACTATGACATGTGTGTCATACCACATGTGCTAATTACGACTATATAGGAAGCTATTGATTAATTTATTTTTAATCCCTATCTCTCGTATGTGAGTTCCTATCGGTCTATTTATGGTTACAAGGTTACCCTTTAACCTTCAGCTATGTTCTTTAAAGAAAGAACTAATGTTTGCTACTTTAGTATGTTTTTCGACGGTGATGGAATAATTAACCTCATGGGACATGCTAGGAAAGAAGTTAGTTTGGAATATATGGACATGAGAATAGAAAACTATTAGTTTTTATATTGACATATGTATTTTCTTGCCAACCACTATATCACTCATTTGGAATTTGGATATAGTAAACACTTGATGTAGGAGAAATCTAACATATGCTTTTGGGATCAAGTATGTTAGATCGATATAAAAGACAAATGAGTTTGAGGAACAGCAAAACATGCTGAAAAAACAAATTATTTTTAGGGTAGTACCTTGTATGTATCCCTAACGTGTGCATGATTTAGCATTCAAATGCAGGTGTACTCGCAAGGGTCGCACGATTCATTTTTCGTATGATTTTTGAGTTAGGATTCTTGAGTTTGACCTTTAAGACCTCTCTAGTATTTGACATGCTCTCTATCAAGTGCGAGTGGGAGATATTAGTTTATGGCCGGTTTGCATCCATGATTAGGCAGCATACCGAACTGGTTTGGTTAACCAGTGGTTATAGAAAAAGTATCCACAAGCGAACATACGCAACCTTCGTTGGACATATGTATCCCATCCTTGTTGAACACATATATCCCTTCCTTGAACATATGTAACTCTTCATATAGTGTATTTTGGTTGTCTATATATATGAGACATTGCAAAGGGAAGAGCATTAATTGAGTTATCTATTCATAACAAGAATAAATCTAGAGAGAGAGTAAAATGTTTTAGAGAAAGAAAGCTTCAAAGAATCAATTAGAAGGGCACTTGAACGGTGACAAGTGGTTGATTTCCGTTTGTGATTAATCCCCGATTCTTGCGTCCAATTCCATATTGTACAAAGTAGTGTCCATTGATAAACCAGACTTAGGTATGTTTTCGGTTTAGCACACTTCCGCTTTAGAATCTATAACATAAACAAATGAAAAGATGATAAAAGTTTCAGAGAACAACTGAAAAGGAAAAAACATCCAAGTATGCCACCGTTTAGTCTTTGGTCTCATATAATATCAATATCGTAAGTTCTCAACAACTCAATAAGACAAAAAAAAATTCTGAGAAAGGTGTTGTTTGTTTCACCATCTATCATCTCCATCCAGCTAATCCATCTAGATGATTTATCTAGATGGTTCATCCACATTTTTGAGATTGTTTGTTTGTCCATCTAGATGGTCTATCCAGATGGATCATCTAGATGGACTCATGTTTGTTTCTCTGTTTTTCTTTTCCATCTAGATGAGTTTGGCAAAAAAATTATTAAAATACCCTTGTTTTGATTTAGTCATATGTATGATATTAATTTTAAATATATTAACTTTTATAATTTTGATGCGAAAATGCGTTTTTGCGGATTTGGCGGAAAAAACGGGGTTTTGCGGTTTTGGCGAGAAAACGCATTTTTGCGCTTTTGGTGGAAAAATACGTTTTTGCGGTTATAGCGGAGAAACATGTTTTTGCGATTTTAGCGGAAAAATGCGTTTTTGCGGAAAAACGTATTTTTACGGTTTTGGCGAAAAAACGCGTTTTTCGGTTTTAGCAAAAAACACGTTTTGGCAGAAAACGCGTTTTTTGCGAGAAAACACGTTTTGGCGGAAAACACGTTTTTGCGGTTTTTGCGAGAATATGCGTTTTGCAGTTTTTACGGGAAAACACGTTTTTGCGGTTTTAGCAAAAAAAAACGCATTTTGGCGGAAAACGTGTTTTTGTGGTTTTTGTGGGAAAACACGTTTTACGGTTTTTACGGAAAATGCGTTTTTGCAATTTTGGCGGAAAACGTGTTTTACTGTTTTGGCCGAAAAATGTGGTTTTGTCATTCGAGAAAATGTGGTTTTGTCATGTAAGTTACAAAATAATAGTATGTTTAGGCTTGTAATTTATGAATTATATAAAAGGGTATAATAGACATTATACAATTTTGGAAGAACCATCTCCATCCAGATGGTTCAAATTGGTCCATTCAGATGAACTTCAAAATTAAGCCTAAAATTTCAAAGTCATCCGGATGATCCATCTAGATGAGTTATACTTTTAGTGTCTAAACAAACGAAACTCTCATCTCTATCCAGATGAGTCATCTGGATGATAAAACAAACAGGCCCAAAGTGTCATATAATTGAAATTGGTGGCCTCTATTTGTTGTATAATAGTAGCATGTATATGTTTTTGGTTGTTAAACTTGACTATTACGTATATGTTTGGTCTTTTATAATCAGATTATCCTACTAGGAAAACTACATGAAAATGCCCAAAAAGTTGTTGGATACTCTAGGAAAATTTATCACAAAAGAGAAAAATCATCGGAAACCAAAACCGACGTTTAAGTTTCAACTCTTTTCCACCAGATTTGATTTCAGCTTTTAAAAAATCTGGTTTGTCTTTGGTTCATCCAAACCATCTGTATTTTATCCCGGTTATCTTTTAAAAGTTTGCCCCCTCCCTATAAATATTCAATATGTTTCTATCTTTCTCTCCTACTTCAGATTAACGCAAAGATGGAAGTCCGACATGACATCTGGCTCCAACGAATCTATTCCGCGTCACCCGATCGTCGTGCTTGTCTCTCTCTCTCTCTCTCTCTCTCTCTCTCTCTCTCTCTCTCTCTCTCTCTCTCTCTCTCTCTCTCTCTCTCTCTCTCTCTCTCTCTCTCTCTCTCTCTCATGCTTCTTGTGAATTGATGATAATGATTGGATTGGCTACAATGGCAGCTTGGTTGTGGTCAACTTTGTTTGGATTACTTAGACACTGTACCATCTTTCCCAGTTCCTAACCAAAAGATCTGAGGCACGAGCTTCAAGGTTGGTTACTATTTGTAATGATGCTTTTAATTCTTCGTTAACTTTATTTAATTCTTAATTTTTCTCTGACATTTTCTGAATAATATTACAGGTTCAAGGAGGGGGAAGCACCGAGAATACTCTAGCATGTGTTGCTCGTTAGGGTTTGCTTCTAGGATCTTAGCTAAGGTTAGCACAGTTTTGACTTTAATCTTTGTTATATTTCTTGTGGAAGCAAGGGTTATTCACTTTTTTTTTAAATATTTTTTTGAAACACACCAAGGGGGTGTATTGAAACAAGAATTTTAAGAGACATTAGGATTTTAAAATCATGTGTTATTCAACAAATGATTTTAAAAACTATTTTCAAATCAAGTATTATTCAATATGAAATTTGAAAAAAAGTTATTGAAAATCATTTGTAATCACCTGTTATTTAATAAAAAAATTGTAAAAAATATTATCAAATCCATTGTTATTCAACCATAAAAAACATTATGAAATAAACTTTTGTGATAAGAATTTTATGAGAGTTTACATTCATTTTTAGTTAAAAACAGTCTTTATAGAATAACATCTTTTAGAGATGGTATTTGGAGAGACTTGAAAATAAATAAATAAAATAAAATAAAATTTTACAAACAACATTGCCAAAGAGAAGTCACTTTCTTCCATTTCTCTCAACCAAATGACACTGCCAAAGAAGGTGATTTTATCTCACCATCTGCCATGGAGGTTTAGGGATTGATTCTAATTGATTGTCTATTTGGCTCTCATTATGCAACTGTGAATCAAAAACAACATTTTTTTCTTCGCATCAATTTCACAAACCCTTCTCTTAATTAACAATAACATTAATTTCAGATTCGTAGTGCTATTAGTGCCAATGAACATATATCAACAGCAAGCACTTTGAGAGAATATGGAAATGGGTATGGAGAATCATATTGCAACCCATGTTTATGCACAACCTTGGCAATATAATAAACCAAATAAGAACCTAGGAAGGTTCTCAAATGAAGATGAATTGAACAACTTCAGATTACGAAAGTTAGAAAAAGTTATCACCTAAACAACTCTGAAATTCATAGAAAACATCTACAACATCTCACATAAATTTTTATTTTTATTTTTCAAATTTTACTAAATCCACTCAAACAACTTCAAAATCGTCCTAAATTCACAAAAATTAACAGCACTCCAAAATCTTCTAGAACTCTTAATTCAATACACCTCCCAAAGTGTTTAAGAGCTAATTTGGAAGAAGATTAATGTATTTCTTTTTGTGGTAATTGACAAGGAAAACGCTTCTAAAAAATTATTATAATAACATGTTCTTCTAAAAACTTTTGACACGTGCATGGATTTTAGAGATGATGTTTTCAAAAAACTTCAGAAATATCTTCATAAATAAAACTCTAAAACTTTTGATTGAAATATCTTCAAATTTTTATTATAGTTTTCACCTATGTATTTATACAATGGCAAACGATGAAGCATCCATAAAAAACTAACTTATAGTTATAAATTATACAAAATAACAAAACATGTGAATTATAACTTCTTTATTAGATGTTACTTAACTATTAACTTAAATTACATTATATATCGTCAATTGCGACTTACAATCAGACCCTAAAATTACCAATGCACATGGGTCAAAATCAAAACTAGAACTAAAATAGAAAACAACTTTGTTGATGTGATTTACAGATATATAGACTCTTTTCTTTCCAACATTATTCACCACAATAGCTTTATAAAAAAAATCTTCACAATGAAATTGGAAATATGGTTTTAGGTTGCTGATAATTCTCAGGGGAGACGGATGCTAGAGGAACTAAAATCTAGCGGCGTCGATACTTCCTTTTGTGTGGTAACATCATTACAGTTTCAAAGTGATACAATATACATATATACTGTATATCAGTCAACAGAAATAAAACAACAATCCTTTCTTCTTCTTTTTCATCTCAGACATCAAAGATGAAGTTTCACATTTTAATTTCGTCATTGTAGATAACCAAGCGTGGGTAAACAGTATTTTGTCATACAATGTTTCCGTCTTTTCTAGTCATACAAGTATAATATGTCCAAAGAAGCGCGTTCGGTAAACTAATCATGCATTTGATGTTATTCTTATAAGAAAACATGTAGGAATACTCGCACGTGTAATTTCAGACCAGGATATCCTCCCTTGCTACCAGATGACCTTACTGAATCCCTGCTTTTAGATGTGCTTGATGGAGTAAGAGTTCTACATGTAACTGGAAGGTCTCGTGAAACCGAATTGCTTCTTGTGCAAAAGGTGAAGAAAATGCTCTCTTTGGTGTGTGTTTTTGCTCATTCTAGTACAATACCACATAGTGGTAGTTACAGGAAACTTGTTTTTAAGATCTGTGATTCTTATGCAGGCACATATTAGGAATGTATCCATCTTAATTAATGCAGAGAAAAGAAGGGAAGGACTAGATAAGCTCCTTGACTTAGCTGATTATTCCATTTTCTCTACTATCTTCCCTCAGGTTAGACTCTTCTCGGAACCTTTTTTTGTAAAACTACAGATCAAACGTTAAAGCTTGTCTCTTTGCTCATGGCCCTAACTGACTATGCCGGATCAAATGTTGTTAACTCATTGGAAAAGTACTCAAAACAAAACCAAAGTTTAAAAGATGGAGTGATGATTGGGACAAAACTAATATTAGATTATGTGGTTTCATCTTGGAATATTATCGGATTCAATACCGAACATCTTGATAATTAAAAATGATTTAAACCGTTGTTGAATAGGCATGGACTTTCCACTCGTAACCGGAAATCCAAACTCGAACCGACCCAAAAAATCGGTTACATCAGTATGGATCTATACATTTTACTATATTAGGTATTATTAATTTAGACTTGTGGGTCTTGATTCGAGTTTGTTCCTACCATAGTACCGATAGGATACCCAAATAATATATATACATATATATATATATGTATATATATGTGTGTATATATATATATATATGTGTATATATATATATATGTATATGGATTAGTTTAGTATATTTTTGGTATTTCAAATATTTTTAAGTTGTTGGTTCGGGTTTTCGATATATTTTTGGATTTTCAGATATAATTTAAATATTTAAATTATTTCGTGAGTATTCAGATACATTTTCGGGTCTTCGATTACTTCGGGGGCTTTTCAGATACTAATAGATGAACCGAACAATATTAATTTTTTATGCGTATCAAAGACTAGTTACATATGTTCAAGTATTACTGTATTAGTATGTAATCCTAAAAGATGTACTTTTTTGATATTGAGGAAAACAGGATTGGTCTTCTTGAAAATCTTAGTTATACCGCTTTGATACCAACTAGAGGATTTATAGAACAAAGAATAATAAGAACAAATTTTCTTATTGCTTGATATAGCCTATTTATTACCAGTTTCAGACCATGTTATAGGCTCTATTATGTGTGTCTAGGTTATGTTTTAAAGTCTTTACAGGTCCATGTACGTTTTGGAGATATATGGAGATATTTAGAGCTTTTGGAGCATTTAGAGGATTATAATCCGTAGCTGATCATTGGGAGAGTCGGAGTACAAGATTGTCGTCAATCGACGACATAACCTTGGGGTCGACCGACGTTACATGATCAAGGTCGTTCGATCTTGAACATCTACCATCGATCGATGACCAAATCGCAGACAGTCGATTTCAAGCCTAAGCTAGAGACAAGACACAAGATTACAAGATTCCCCCTGGACGAGTTTTGACCTAGATTTTAGGGTTTTATATTTATACTTTATATATTGCACTAGAGAAGTGGTGGTGGTTGGGCAGTGTGCCTGTGGCAGATTGTTGCGGGAACCGAAATTCGCACTATCCATTTCCGTTGAATTAGGAACGCAGGGTAAACCCTACTTTCCCAAAAGTCACGGATATCTACTAAACCACATGCCAATCAATCAGAATACAAAGTAAATATGAAAAACAAAGTAAAAATCGAAAATAGGGCAAATAGATGTCTTATTCCAAGTTTGCGTATGAGTGTTTACAACAGGATAGGAGCCTAGGCAATGAGAGCTTTCGGCGAGATCCCTAGTTCTAATAACCTAAGACTACAAAACCCTAGTTGAGTCGTAGCTCGACTAACAAAAACAGAAAGTTGCCTAAATCCTCTAAGTGCTAAGCTATGTTTGCTCTGAGTAGAGATTTCCATGTCTCCTCTACATCATCACCCTCGAAATCCTTATATACTCCTCTAGAGGCGGTTTGCTATTTCCCTTCTGCCCTTGGTTGAACTTATCGCTTCACAGATATATTCCTTTTTTCCTCGATCTTCATGATTATCTTGGGAAACTTAACATTTATCCTTTGATTCTTGACATTTATCTATTCGAAATTAACATTTATCCTTTCCTGCAAAATAAAAGATAAACCGTCACAAAGTTTGGGCCTGATTTTGGAGAAAATCGCGAGTGTGCATTTAGCTGAGCTTTAGACCTCATCGGACCGTTTTCTGACTTAGGTGTTTCCACGATTTTATCGAGATAACATTATTAAGACGATGTTGTCCGAGAGTTAAGATCTTTCGTATGGGACTGTGACTTTAGGTGTTTAGTTAATCATTATCGCCTCATACGATTGACCTGATCCTTTTTCGAGAAAACGAGTTCTCTCGGTAAGGTTCCAATGTCAATCCCGATCAAGATGGAACAAAGATACGTTCGATCAAGTATCGAAAGAGGGAGTTTAATGAGGACGAGGTGAAGCTGGATTGATTTGATCCGACTTTGCCAAACAAGCAAGTCGGATTGCTCGTGTCATCTAACTCGCCCATTTGGCAAGTTGGCCGTGTCTGGCGAGTTGGTCGTGTCATGCCATCCAACTCATTCGTATGGCGAGTTAGACAGTCCAACTCGTCGTACGGGTGAGTTGATTGGTCCGTTCCGTCCAACTTGCCATACGGGCGAGTTGGTCGATCCGTGCTGACCAAATCGCCCGTATGGCAAGTTTTCCTTGTCCAACTCTCCATACGGGCGAGTTGGTCGATCCATATTCCTTTCTTTCGAGTTTTGGCCCGGAGACTTTCGTTAAGTCGATTTCGAGACTGCATTCGTATAGAAACACGATTTTTAAATGCTGATTTGGAGAATACCGTTTTTGAACCCAACAAAAGCATTCTCCCAGTAGGTTTTCAACCTTGATTCCGTCGTAACCGATTTTGACCCCAACAGTTAGCCCCCCAGCTCGTTAGAATCGCAAGGTTCTAGCGAGCGGTTTAGGCAGGTTTGGTAAGTTAGGCATAATCAATGTTTGAAAAGGTCTCTTGAAAGTGGTATACTTATTCCTCTAAGAGAGGAAAGCAATAGGATTGGGGCTGCGCCTGGTGAAGGCTGCCTACGTACCCTCTTAGAGGGATCAAGCCTTTCGAAGTTCATCCTGGAGTTTAATATTCTTACGACCTGTTTTCCAGTGAGACCTTTATAGTCTAGTTATGGGTAGAGATTATCGAGCATGTTGATGTCAATGTCAGTTTGTATTAGCCCCGAGACTATCCTCGTAGGCTGTTTGCTTTGGCCAAGTGTGGCCGTTATATTTTTTGGATTGACCACACTTCGAGTTCCTGCCGCTTTACGACTGCTTTTAAATTGTGTTTCTCGTTTTAAGAGCATGTTTGTATTCATATGAATGTTGAGGGAAGATTATGAGTTATCATCTCATATTCTAACTCTGGGTGAACTACTATACTCGTGGTCTGTTTCGAGAGTTTTCCGCAGCGCGTAAACTTGTAGGTTTTCTGAAGACGTTTTAATATTAGTCAAGAGACAAATTTTGGGATCTCGTATCAGGGTGTTTGATACTATACCTAGAGATGTTAAAGACCAGTGTGCTGGGCTTACGGTAAGACCTAGGTCTAATCACAGTTTTAGGGGGTGTGATGACTACTTCGGCTTATGTTTCCCGTATTTCTTTCGACTTGATTCCATCCCACTTTAATGTCCGCGATATGTTCTCGGCTTATACGACTTGTATGGTAGGAATCGAGCATCTATTCAAGGATAATTTTAAAGCCTCCCAACAGTGCTGACCAATAGTTTGGATTTCTTTTATAGCGCTATTACCCTTGCGTCGGGTATTCGAGAGTTATCTCTACGAGATGGCTTAGTCTGTTTAGGACGTTAATAGTTTGTTTTGATCAGCAACAAACTTATTTATAGATATAATCGTTTCTGAACCTTCGTGAAGGATACGTGTTTAAGAAAGTGTGTATGCTTTATAGTCGCGGACGGACTGGTTTTAAGTTTAGGATTCCGTTTCGGAAAGTTTTGACAAAAAATATTTCTCTGAGCGTTAGCGACATCTCGCTGTGTCGAAGGTTGATTTTTTCTTTCGTATGCCGCATTTCGTGATTGAAATGTTTGCGGGCTTGAAGATGTGTGGTATCGCAAGGTTTTTGTTTTAACCTTATGGAAGAGAAACGTTTTGGTTTGTTTCCGAGGAATTAGGACCAATGGGTCGCGTAAATTTGTCCCTGAGAATATGCGACTTCCTTCACTGTGCTTTGTGAAGCGTCCCCCCCCCCCTGAAATTTATTTTGTGTATAGTTGAGGATGCTTTGCATAGCTCTAGGAGCTTTGTTACGAGTTTTTCCTTATGTGTCGCTTTTCACTTGTAAAACGCAGTGGGTTTGGAGTAAACTGCAGAACATATTGAGCTTTGTCAGTTGTCGACAAGTTTATGTTCTCCGTTAACCGTACGGTGGTTACGACGAAGTTTCGATATTAAGAATTTGTCGTATGATTTTCGATTCAGGGTTATACGATAGTTATTTGCACTTGGCATTTTTAAATTAATCGTGGATTGTCGTTTTTCCGCTAAGTGATTGGGTGAGCAGTGGTTGCTCAAACATTTTGGCCCGGTCGGAAGGATGTGTTCAGCCAAATAGCCGAGGACGTTGATGGTCACGGATAGACTACGACACGTTGGTGTTAACATCAAGGTCATGCTAGTTTTGAACTTTCCTAAAGAGGATACCGAATTCCATTTTCGATTTTTATCGAAAGGAGTATTTGGATGAGGGCCAAAGAGCGCTTGTCGAGATCGATGGGCCAAGTCGGATTTTTCCGTGCTATTGTCGTACGAAAATTGTTTCGTTTTTGTATGATGAAGAAAAAACCTAAAAGGCTCAATAAAGAACTTGTACGAGATGATTTCGTGCTCGGAATCAACCAAGGGAGATGGGAGGCAGAATCCAGCGAGCCGCATGGCTAAGGAGTGAGATTTGTAAGATCGTAGTATGAAGAGATAAAGTTTAGTTTTTTCGTCGAGAGACGAGTCATATGACTTTGTTTTTAGCTATACGCAAATTTTCCAAAACACTTCTCCATAAAACTTGCTATATTCGTTTCCGAAAGTTTCTTCGCATAACTTGATGTGGCTATACGAAGGATGTTTCACGTAAGTTTTACTAGAAGTGAATGGCATAGAAGTAAGTTGAGAATGTCTCTCGCACATTACTCGTGATATTTGCGAACGAGGAATGTGTGATCCTCATTCTCTTTTCCGCATTGCGAAGTCATTTTTTCATGACACTGATCTTGTTTTCTCGTAGATTCTTTCCGTATAAAATGTCATAGTTATACGAAAGTAATGGATGATTGGTTTATGAGGCATCGCATGGCCTAAATGATTTTCTATCTACTACTGCGAGAGTTTGCTTTGTCGAAAGCATTTTCTTGATGTCGAGACAATTTTTTTTTTGAAGTATGGGAGTATACAAGTATAGTATACGTACCTACTCCCTCCCTTTTTTTTATGAAAGAAAACGGCTGAACGGATATTTTGAAGGGTTGTGTGCATTTTTTCTTTGGAAGATTGGGATGATCGACAATCCAGGTCGGTTTAATGACAAAGCTAGGATTGTGACTTGAGGACTTTCAGGTTGACGACTAGGAGTACGTCGGTTTTAAGAAAATTGCTAGGAACGAGACGGTTTTAAGACGAAGTTCACGTTTCTAGTTCATTCTTTCCTTAGGAAGCGAGCTAAGTGTGTGTGGCGATCATTTCTCAGTTTTCCGAGAGTTTAGATCGGTTTGCAAAATTTGCGTAAGCATTCGCATAACAATAGATCGAGACAGGAAAAATCCTAAGATTTAGATCGCTAGACTATTCTCCTAGATCCTAGGTTCCCTAAAGTTTTATGGCGATCTCCGAAGCTTTTTATTTCTTAAAACCTTCCTACGAAAATTCCAAGTCTGATTTCAAAACGTTCCAAGCCGGCCATACCTTAATTTTCTCGAAGGTTTTGGGTTCACCTCTTCTCTGTTTTTCTTCCTCTTCTCGTGTTTGTACGCCCCTTATGAATGGTAACAATATTAGTTCTTCCTGGCCGCGTTTAGGCTCAAACCAGTCTTGTGGTTTTTATCGTAAAGTTCTCACGGTAACTCCAATCGAGAAGAAACAAGGGATGTTTCGATCAGGGTTCAAAGGACCAATAGGGCGAGGAGGATTCCCAAGAGGGCGAGTAGGACGCCCAAGAGGGCGAGTAGGATCAAGCCAAGGTTTAGGCGAGTCTCACTTGTTTTTGTCGTAAATCTCAATGGAAACTCCGATTGAGATGAAACGAAAAGCGCTTCGATCAAGATTATAAAGAGAACACAAAAGAGAAGCTCATAAGGTCTTGCCAACCTCTCCAGGAGGCGAGTTTGAGGGATTAAATCAAACTCGCCATCGGGGAAAGTTGAACAGTGTGCGTCCAACTTGTTTTGATCGTAAAATGTCAACGGAGACTCTGATTGAGACGAAACGAAAAGTGTTTTGATTGGGACTCAAAGGATAACGCAAACTTGAGCTAAAAGAGTGCTTGTTTTGTCAAACTCGCCCAATGGTCGAGTTGCATGTCTTTCACTTTCCAAATCGCCCGTTCGGCAAGTTGGACTGGTCTGACCTGTGCGACCAACTTGTTTTGATCGTAAAATCTCAATGGAAACTCCGATTGAGACGAAAAGAAAACTGTTGCGATCGGGATTCGAAGAAGAACGCAAAAGTGGGCCAAAGTAATGCTTTTTTTATCAAACTCGCCCAATGGGCGAGTTGGACTGGTCAAACTCGCCCAATGGGAGAGTTGCACGGCTTGCACTGTCCAACTCACCCGTTGGGCTAGTTGGACTGGTCAAGCTCGCCGAATGGGCGAGTTTCACGGCTTGTAAGTTTGGATGGTAATCTGGTGTGGTCGTTTCGTAAACGTCTTCAAATTTTTTCAACGAAAGTTGTATCATAAAATGCTAACTCGTTCCACTTTCTGAACGATGTTCCATAAAACATTGTCGAGTTTGATTTTACCAAAGCTGTTTCGTAAAATGTTGTTAAGCTTTAATTTTACGAAAGTTATTCCGCGAAATGTGATGAGTTTAGTTTTACGAAAGTTGTTTCTTAAAATGTTGTTGAGTTAATTTTACGAAAGCCATTATGTAAGCGTGTTTTCGAGTATAATTTTTATGGTAGTTGTTCGGTAAAACGTTATGGGTTTGGCCGTACGAGAGTTGTTCTCGGAAAACTCATGTTTTGCGGCCGTTTTGGGGATTTATTTTAGGAGCTTGATTTATTGCGACTCAAATTCATCAGAAATTTTCTTGTTTTCTGCATGATTGTTCCGAGGAAGTTTTGAATTTTTTTTTTGAAATAATCTAAGTATGCAAATATCAATAATTTGATGATTATGTTACCGTAGAAGTGGCTCTTAAGTATTTTACGAATCCTTAGGTTTTAGGAACGTTTTAACAGTAAGGGAAACGATCTCCTGTTTCGCTTTGTCTTGTCTTCGTCAACCGTTTTTAGGTTTTGAGTGATTTTTAAAAAATCAACTTCGTTTCTTCGAAAGTTATCCGGAAGAAGTACAGCCGTGGGGGTTGCATACCCGACTTCTTGTTCTTCCTCTTTCTGCAAGTAACCTAGGGTGTCTCCGCGACTTCGGGAGGTTGAAGCGAGTTTTCTTTCTCCAAAGACATTTACGAAAATTATTTGGAAGAAGTACAGCGGTGAGTTGCGTACCCGATTTGCTGTGCTTTTTTCTGCGAGTAGCCTATGGTTTTCCGTAATTTATGGGAGGGGAAGTTATATTGAAAAGTTTTCGGAAACGTCTTTTGGTCAAACCCATACGCGCTGAGATTTCTCCAAATCGGTAATAAGAAGAACCTTACGAGGTTGGATAGATTTTATCGTTGCCCTTTTGTGTTTAGAGGGAGAAATCGCGAGCTCGTTTCAGTGCTTTCCACTGGAGGAAGGTCGCGACTAAGTTTTCGATTTTGTTGAACATTACGGATTTTGCGTAAGCGTTGGCCATAGGAGCAGTAACTGCTGCGAGTTTGTCTTTCATATATCAAGACATCGTTTCGATCAAGAGTTTTGCGGCTATGAGTTAGAGTAATTCGTACCCCCCCCCCCTCCTTCTAGCGCCAAACTGTGGGAAGCGAAATTTGCACTTTCGATTTCCGTTGAATTAGGAACGCAGGGTAAACCCTAGTTTCCCAGAGGTCCCAGATATCTGCTAAACCACACACCAATCTAGCATAATACAAAGTAAATATGCAAAACAAAGTAAGAATCGAAAAGAGGGCAAATAAATATCTTATTCCGAGTTTTTGTATGAGCGTTTACAACAGGATAGGAACCTAGGCTATGAGAGCTGTCGGCGAGATCCCTAGTTCTAATAACCTAAGACTACAAAACCCTAGTTGAGTCGTAGTTCAAATAACAAAAACGGAAAGTTGCCTAAATGCTCTAAGTGTTAAGCTATGTTTGCTCTGAGTAGAGATTTTCGTGTCTCCTCTGCATCATCACCCTCGAAGTCCTTATATACTCCTCTAGAGGCGGTTTGGTCTTTCCCATTTTGCCCTGGGTCGAACTTATCGCTTAGCGGAAATATTCCTTTTTTCCTTGATCTTCATGATTATCTTCGGAAACCTAACATTTATCCTTCGATCTTGACATTTATCTATTCGAACTTAACATTTATCCTTTCCTGAAAAATAAAAGATAAACTGTCACAAATTTTGGGTCTGATTTCAGATAAAATCGCGAGTGGTCCTTTAGCCGAGCATTAGACCTCGTAGGGCCATTTTCTGACTAAGGCGTTTCCACGATTTTATCGAGATAACATTATTAAGACGCCATCGTCCGGGAGTTATGATATTTCGTATGGGACGAGTGACTCTAGGTGTTTAGTTAACCATTATCATCTCATATGATCGACCCGATCCTTTCTTATGGGACGTGTGACTCTAGGATATATCGTATGGGACGTGTGACTCTAGGTGGTAAGGTTCCAATGTCAATCCCGATCGAGACAACACAAAGATAAGTTTGATCAAGTATCGAAAGAGGGAGCTTAACGAGGACGTTGAAATTGGATTGATTTGATCTGACTTTGCCGAACGAGTTGGCCTTGTCCAACTTGCCATATGGGCGATTTGGCCGTGTCGTGCCTACCAACTCGCCCGTTCGGCAATTTGGCCTTGTCCAACTCGTTGTACGGGCGAGTTGGTCGTGTCATGCCATCCAACTCACTCGTATGGCGAGTTGGACAGTCCAACTCTTCGTACGGGCGAGTTGGTCGATCCGTGCTAACCAACTCACCCGTATGGCGAGTTGGTCGATCCGTGCTGACCAACTCGCCCGTATGGAGAGTTGACCTTGTCCAACTTGCCCGTATGTCAACTCACCCGTATGGGGAGTTGACCTTGTCCAAATCGCCACGCGGGCGACTTGGTCGATACGTGCTGACTAACTCGCGCGTATGGAGAGTTGGCCCTGTCCAACTCACCATACAGGGCCAACTCACCATACGGGCGATTTGGTCGATTCGTGCCATCCAACTCGTTCATATGGCGAGTTGGACTGCCTAACTCGCCATATGGGCGAGTTGGTCGGTCTGTGCCATCCAACTCGCCCGTATGGCGAGTTGAACAGTCCAACTCGCCATAAAGGCGAGTTGGTCGATCCATGTTCCTTTCTTTCGATTTTTGGCCTGGAGACTTTCGTTAAGTCGATTTCGAGATTGCATTCGTATAGAAACACGTTTTTTAGATGCTGAGTTTGAGAATACCATTTTTGACCCCAACAAACGCATTCTCCCGGTAGGTTTCCGACGTTGATTTCGTCGTAACCGATTTTGACCCCAACAATTGTGTGCACCAGCATTCAATTATAGTTTTAGGATATATTTAGGGAGAAGATTCATAACTCCTTAGAGAGATTCGTATTGGAATCCCAGTTTTTTATGTATGCATTATATTCATATTATTATTGTTACTTTGATTATGTATGAGTAGTTACCAACTAGATTTAGGGTTGAATGATAGCAATCATGGATTAGCACAAAATTAAGATTGCTATGTTAAGTTAATATCCATTAATTGAGTTGTGTTTAATGCTTGCATTCTAGAATATCTAACTAGGATCTCGAAAGTATGACATGGTCGACTACGAGAGTAGGTTCTGTGCCAGAATAGACTCCATTGAACTAGGTTATTAGGCGCATTCGAGAGCTGGTCTAATTAGCTTGGTGAACATATCAAATCTCGTTCACACTTCCTTCGGATTTCACCGTCGATCGACATCAGGCCCTAGTCGTCGATCGCTGGTCTTTTTCTTTTTTCTCGCATACGAGAGTTGGAGTTAAAAGGGTCAGAATAGTTAATATTAGAGTTCTAGAATATTTACATATATGTGATTCTTATTCCGTATAATTCATTGAGCTTGAAAACCCTAGATCTAACATATTTACATTTGCATTTAGTTTGTCTATTTTCATATTTCCATATTGCATCTACACCTTCCAATAAAAAATATTTCCTTAAACTGATTACTTGTTACTAATATATATATAATCGCCTAGCTTAGTCTTTAGAAATAAGAAATCTATTGTGTGTCATTGTTCTCTATGGATTCGTTCCCTAAATACTACACATGATCTCTTTTGGCAAGAGTATTGTTTTGTGTGTTAGGATTAAGGGTTAATTTGACAGTTAGTTGTTTATGATATTTATACCCTACAAGAGCAATAAATAAACACCATTGTGACATTGCTTTAGAAACTTATCAGAACTAAAGATTTCAATGTTTCTCTTAGATCTCTTATGATTTACTCTCTTAGTTTTATATTTATAATGAAAGACAATTCTCTTTAACATGTGAAATATGGAAAACACAAACCTAATATAATATAAAACTTCCTTTTCCTATTCTCGATTTCTTTATTGTGTTTATCTCTTAACGTATTAAACATCTAATAATATGTTAAGTTTCCACAAGCTTGGAATTACCCAACAAGGGTGGTGAACCTATAAGGTTAAAGTGGATCTACAAGGTTAAAGTGGATCTACAAGATTTAAGGAGTAGATGAAATCAAGATAAAAGAGGAGAGTTATGCTCAGGGAACCATGTGTGAGACAAAGATAAAAGTGTGTAACAAGACTCACCTAGCAATGAGTCGAGTTTAAAGATGTCAAAGGATGAAGATGAACCAGAGATAAATGCTACAGGATATAGAAGAAGCATAGGATGTTTGAGGAATTTACTTCACAAGATCAGTTGTGTGTTACGAAGTTGGTGTTATAAGTCAATACATGCACACGCCGGGTGTTGAGCAGAAGGCCGACATCCTAACCAAGCCATTAGAAATGATTAAGTTCAAGCAAATGAGGATCTTAACCAGAGTTCAAGAAATTGATCTCCCTAATTCAAGTTGGAATCAAGGGGGTGATTGTTGGATAATTTCAAGCTTGTGGAAACTTAACATATTATTAGATGTTTAATATGTTAAGATATAAACACAATAAGTAAATCTATAATAGGAAAAGGAAGTTTTCTATTAGATTAGGTTTGTGTTTTTCATATCCCACATGTTAAAAGGAATTTTCCTTAACTAGAAATATAGGTCTCATGAAGAGGTGTTCCATAAGAGATCTAAGAAAAACATTGTGAGCTTTAGTTTTGAGTAGTTTCTAAAGCAATAAGAAATTTTTTTCTTATTATTCTTTGTTCTAGAGATCCTTCAATTGGTATCAGAGCTTACGTTGAAGCTTCGATCAAAGCTTAAGTTGAAGCTTCGATCATGGTAGCTGTGAAGCAAGAGTTCACGAAAAAAGATGGCTGACGTGAATAGCGATCCACGCACAAAGGACCTTGAATCCACATCCATTCAATGTCCGATGTTGAACTCGACAAACTACACAGTTTGGTCGATGAGGATGAGGGTGTTACTCTATGTTCATGATGTGTGGGACACGATAAACCCTGGTTCGGATGATCAAAACAAGAACAATGTTGTGAATTCTCTTTTGTTTCAATCCATTCTCGAAACTTTGATTCTCCAGGTGGGAGAACAAACCACATCAAAAGACATCTTGAACGCCATCAAGTCATGAAACCTTGGAGCTGATCGTCTAAGGGAGGCGAGACTTCATACATTGATGACAGAGTTCGACAGGTTGAAGATGGATGATAGTAATACCGTGGATGAATTTGCGGAAAAGATATCAAGGTTATCATCCAAGGCAGCCTCGTTGGGGGAAAACATAAAAGAATCCGAGATGGTTAAGAAGTTTTTGAAGGGTCTCCCAAGACACAAGTATATCCAAATCGTAGATTTGCTTGAGAAAGTCCTAGAGCTAAACTCTACGGGTTTTGAGGACATAGTTCGAAGGCTAAAGGCGTATGGGCGTATGAGGAGCGTGTAGGGGAAGAAACTTAAAAAGAAGACCAAGGGAAGCTTATGTTTTCGGATAACAATCACCATATTCAAAGGAACTATGGAGATTTTTGTGGTAGAGGTAGAGGACGGAATGGAAGAGGCAGAGGTCGAGGTAGGTTACACAACCAAAACCATGTGTCACACACCGAAGACAAAAACTCGAAGAAGGATCGTTTGAACCTGATATGTTGGAGATGTGACAAGCCCGGTCACTACGCAACTGCCTGTCCCGAGAAGTCAATGAAGAAGTAAGAAACCAAATTAAACGATACACAAGAGGCCGATGCCCTCTATGTATACGAGGTGGTATTCTTGAATGAAGACAAGGTGATTCCGAAGAATCTTGATATCGACAAAGGCAATGCAAGTGTTTGATATTTGGATAATGGAATGAGCAATCACATGAGGGGAATAAGGAGTTCTTTTTGAGGTTGAATCTCAACACCAAAGGGAAGGTGAAGTTTGGTGATGGATCGTGTGTTGATATCGTAGGAAAGGGGGTTGTTACCTTTGTGTGCAAGACTGGAGAGAAAAAGGCACTCAAAGACATATACTACATACTCGACCTGAAGCACAACATATTGAGTCTTGGACAAGCAACATAAAACGGATGTGAGGTTAACATGAAATATGTCTATTTAACACTCACAAATTCTTGTGGTAGGTTGCGTGTACTTGTTACAAGATCTCCAAACCGTCTCTACAAGACCCAATGGAGATTAGCTATATGCAGTGTTTACATGTCAGAGATGAAGATGCAACATGGAGGTGGCATGCTCGACTAGGACATATAAGCTATGGCGTGATGAACAACATGGTAAAGAAGGAGATTGTAGCATCCCCAATCCTGAATAAGGATCATGTGACTGACCATGGTTCGAGGAAATGAGCTAAGGATCATTTAGATCAAGTTACAAATGTCACATGGTCAGGATGGGTTAAGTTTATGAGGACTTTAACCAAATGAGAGGGAAAGAAACAAGTCAAAAGAGCTAGACAAGTGTTTTGGCAGCTAGACCAAGTGTACGGCCAGCTCGACCAGCTAAACATAGCTCGACCAAGCTCAGCCTAGCTCAACACTACTTAGGTCAGCTCATTCAGCTGAGCTACCAGCTCACTCAGCTGGACCAGCTGGGGATCAGCTCAACTCAGCTGGACGGAGTGTTCGGGTACTGGGCAGTTGGTCTGGGTCCGGACCGGTGGTGGGCCGAGGTGGTCCGGCCATGGTGGTTAGGGCCTGGTGGACCCTTGGGTAAGGCCATGGGATAAGCCTGGTGGGTCTGGGTCTCTGTTTGGGCTTGGTATCGACCCAAGAAGGGTCAGTTATGGCGAAGGGATGCTTGTGGTCAAGGGGTGCAACCTATCGACCAAGTCATGCCCTTTCACCAACAAGTCGTGCCTGTTTGTGGGGCAAGACTTACCCACTCTTCCTCTAAAAATAGGGGGACCCTGGGCACGAAAATAGACATCACAGACAGAAGAAAATACAGAGAGAAAAGGAGAGAGAGTCGGATTCAATAATCCAATATCGATATGCTTGTGTAGGCGATATGGAGACTGTTTTGAGAGAGATCATGATGGAAGTTGAGAACGACCTTATGATGGGTTTTGATCATTGTTATCAACACTCAAACCTTTCTCCTGAGTCTGGTATCACACGCAATTCACCAGGAAATAAGAGAGAGGGCCGGACTTCACTTCCAAAGGATTATATAGCCTTAAAGGGGTGGAGAGACTGTTTCATGGAAGTCCATGGGAAGTGATGCACGATCCATGAATGGATCTTATCATTCCTGGTAGTGAATGATAAGACTTGATAAAGGCGTGGTTATTATCTTCATGGACGTTCCAGGTAATGGATGTTATTGGCGAACCATCGCCATGGATCATTGATCGGTAAGATCGTGGTAATGGGTTGGGTTTTGGTCCAGCTGCATCCGGATCTCTTCCTTCTTCTTTTCAACACTGGTTCTTCTTCTCCTATTATGTATTTGCGTGATGATTGGTGTGGTTTGGTCACGGAAATGTCTTGGTAAGAGCCAAGGTCATGTTCGAGTGGAACCAACCACGATCGTTGGTTCATGGCCGATTGGACGGATGGTCCGATGGGTCATAACCATGAACCGGTTTGACTTTGTTCTGGAAATGGTAATTCTGTGGGTTCATTGGGCTTGTATGGGCTATTGGGTTATGGCCTTTAGTCGGTCCAAGTGGATTGGATCAAGTCCCAATGGGTCGGTTATGTGGACAGTCCGGATCATGCCATAGCATGGGCGGTTGGTCTGAACGGTTGGAATGTCCCAAAAGGGTACGAGTGCTAAGAGTCATGAGTCACCAAGGGTTGTGAGTTACCAAGGGGTGCAAGTAACCAAAAGGCATGAGGTGCCAAGGGTTGCGAGTATCAAAGGGTACGAGGACCAAAAGGTGCCATCGACCAAAGGGTGCATGTTCCAAACGGTGCCATTGGATGCAGGTTATGTCCGGTCCATATGGTTCAGTCCATGACTTGTTAAGTCAAGACTTACGAACGTGTCGTGATCCAAAAGGTACGAACGTGTCGTGATCCAAAAGGTACGAACGTGTCGTGATCCAAAGGTACGAACGTGTCGTGATCCAAAAGGTACGAACGTGTCGTGATCCAAGAGGTACTACCGCATTGTGATCCAAGGGATGCAAACGGATTGGGACCCTATGGATGCGAACGGGTCGGGACTGAAAGGGTGCGAACGGGTCGGGACCGAAAGTGTGCAAACAGGTCGGGACTGAAAAGGTACGAACGGGTCATGACCGAAAGGGTACGAATGGTTCGGGTCCAAAAGGGTACGAATGATTCGGGACCGAGGAGGTACGAATGGATCGTGACCGATTAGGTATGATTGTTCAAGGAAAAATGTATATGATCTGATCATGGTTGAGAAGCGACGACCTGATCCATAAGGGATGGATCAAGGTGTCGGAGCTAATCTGATTAATGAATACATCATTTGCTATGAACACGTTAGAACGGTGGTCTCGGATATAGACCAATGCCGATCAGGCAAGATGAAGTCTCATCTGTTCTAAGTCATGTGAGGATGGTTGGATGATTGATTTAGGATATGATGGGCATTCTCAGTCTAGGAAGGGACTTGGTACTATTGCGTATACGGTGAAACGAGGCTGGATGTTGTATGAGCCGATAAGGGCCATATGCATATCCTTAACTGATTGAAGACTTCTCGAGGGTTACCGTAGTCTGTGGGGATAGTTGGTTGAATGACTAAGTACCCAAAGGGATTTGTTTTATGTAGCAATAAGATAAGATATAAGAAGACACTCAATGAGTCTAATGGTTCATTAGACAAGTAAGTGTAGTTCGGGTCAATGGAGGTCCGATGAGTACTAAGCTCCGTGGATGTGGCCAAGGTATGATTTATCACATACGGGTTATATTAGTATCTTGTTAGGATGCTAGTAGATTGATCGAGGGGAATGGAACCTCGGATCAGTATGACTTGGTTTGAGTTTAGGATCGACCTTTGAGCTAGTTGGTAGTTGATATAGCTAACCAAGGCTGAGGCGATTAAACCAGACAAGTATTAGATTGGTCATTGACCAATGGTATCTAGAAAATATTCCGTTGTGCATAATTCAAAAGGATCTAAGCTAGGAATCGACTATGGTAGTCGTAAGCTAAGGTCTAAAGATAGCCCTCGCTGTTAGGCGAAATTATAAATAAGGGCAAAAATCTAGAGGTTCGGTCTGTGTACGGACCGAGCGACGTGAGGCTTGACCGCGGCCTAGTCGGCCGGGTTTGGGTCTTACAGAGATGGTCGTAGGAATGTCGAGTGTAACACGCGAACAAAGTGTGTGTGACGCATTTCTAGCAAGGAAGTAGATTAGACACTCGTTCCCAACTAAAGCCATGTTTCGTGCGACAAAGCCATTGGAGTTATTGCATGGAGATTTGTGTGGACCAATCACACCACCAACGCCAGCAAATAACAGGTATGTCTTTGTCCTAATTGATGACTTCTCCAGGTATATGTGGACTATACTTATGAAGGAGAAGAGTGAGGCATTTGATCGGTTCAAAAGGTTCCAGGAAAGTATAGAGGCGCAAACATATTCAACCATTAAGACCTTTCACACTGATAGAGAAGGAGAGTTTACTTCAGCTGAGTCGAAGATGTCAAACTACTTATGGATTGAAGCGATGGTAGCTGAGTTGGAATCTATCACAAGAAACAAGACATGGGAGCTTATTGATAGATTGGCTGGTGTTGAACCTAAAAGGTTAAAGTGGATCTACAAGATTAAGGAGCAGATGAAATCAAGATAAAGGAGGAGAGTTATGCTCATGGAATCATGTGTGACACAAAGATAGAAGTGTGTAACACGATTCACCTAGCAAATGGAGTCGAGTTTAAAGATCTCAGATGATGAAGATGAACCAGAGATAAATCCCACATGATAGGATGTTTGAGGTATCTACTTCACACAAGATCAGTTGTTGTTACACAACTGGTGTTATAAGTCGATACATGCAAACGCCGGGTGTTGAGCAGAAGGCCGACATCCTAACAAAGCCATTAGCAAGGATTAAGTTCAAGCAAATAAGAAGCTTAATCGGAGTTCAAGAAATTGATCTCCCTAATTCAAGTTCGAATTAAGGGGGTGATTGTTGGGTAATTCCAAGCTTGTGGAAACTTAACATATTCTTAAATGTTTAATATGTTAAGAGATAAACACAATAAGTAAATCGAGAATAGGAAAAGAAAGTTTTCTATTAGATTAGGTTTGTGTTTTCTATATTCTACATTTTAATGAGAATTTTCTTTCACTATAAATATGGATCTAATGGAGAGGATGTTCCATAAGATCTAAGAGAGTAGATCATAAGAGATTTAAGAGAAACATTGAAATTAGCTTTAGTTTTGAAAAGTTTTTAAAGCAATAAAAAAAGTTGTTCTTATTATTATTTGTTCTATAGATCCTTCAATTGAACCAGGGTCTATCGTGTCCCACACATCATGAACACGGAGACTCTGATACCAATTGTTGGGTTTGTAAAAGCCCATGTCCAACTCTTTAAATTGTCTGATTGGTACGATATTGTCCAATTTGAGCCTACTAGGTTGGTCATCATGAATTTACTTTTGATTTCCTTCCCAAAAGGTCTCGTCCTAATTAGAGTTAGACTTCTCTTTATATATTAGACATTTTTTGTCTAAACTTCAATGTAGAACTTTGTTTGATATCTTACATCATCCCCTAGTGCGCTTGTCTCTATGCTCATTAGATTAACAAAGCTAAAGTTTGTATCATGAATTTGGGGGAACACGGTTGTGTGATGCTCGAGAGATGTTCCCATGGTGAGTTCTTGTCGATTTCCTTATTTTTAAATTACCCGACTATTTGTGTATAAACGTTTCCTTTTCCATTCCAAATAACTACAGAGGTTCCAGAGTCAGAAGAGGATATAGACATAGATGAACTACACGAGTCCCTGAAGCAAAACACAGACTTCACAAGTGTCTCACCTGTCTGCAATTCTTCGGTAACAACAATTTAAAAGTGCATATTTCCCACAAGTTTGACTTATATAAAAAAAAGTGCAATAATTCTACTTTATTCTAGAGTAAAAAAACGGAATAATGAACCAAAAATAAAATTATTATTCTATTTATAGAGTAAACATATTTTTTTCCTCAATTATGAAGTGGAAAACATAATAGTATTGGAGTATTTGTTATTCCAAATTCCATTTTAATGAACTATGGAGTGGGCTTAGATGATAAGAGTTTGTAATTTATAATTAACATCATCAATAAAAGAAAACCAAATACAAGTGTTTACTTCAGTTAAGTTTCTGTGTAGTTTATAACTTTTTCATGTCTATTCAAAAAAATCTTTTATGAAATGTATCTATATTTCTCTTACAAAATTTTCAGCTGGTGACTAGACTGAAGGGAAATTTTACAGGGAGATTGTATATCGTAACAGCTGAAAAAATACTTTCGTCGGAGCTTATGGACACAACCGGTGCTGGAGATGCGTTCACCAAAGCTCTGCCCTATGGTAATATTAATAATAGACTATGTGTTAAACCAAATGCATTAAACCGAATCTAACAGTTTATTTCTTCAGTTTGGTTCTTCCATACATTTTTGGTCCGTCGTTTCACACTTTTTTTTTGTAACAACCTGCCCCATGGGACCCAGACGGCGTTGTATCGCATCGACTCTAACCCCTTCCCTGTTGATACAACCTGCCTGATTTCACTCATAAGCCTCGGCTCACAAGTGGGTTATTAGTGCGCTTGGCGTTACTCGAACCCAAGATTTCACCATTTAACAACACTCCTACAAATAAGCTGTCACCAATTGATACTTGTAACGCCCGACTGCCCACAGCTAATGGGCCATCCACGCCTGCTCTCTCGGCCGTGGGCTCCATCCCGTTCCAACGGTCGGTACGTAAATTTTCATAGGCTCGAAATCATTGTTTACTGACCCTGCAATCACCACATGACCTTTCCCCGTGTTTTGGCCTCACTCGCACGGTATCGCGAATCACTTCCCGATAGGTCACCCATCCTTTCACTACTCCAGCCCAAGCACGCTTAACGCTGGAGTTCTAAACGGATGTGTGACGGAAAAAGTAAGTCAACTTTGGTGATATAGGTAGTCAAATCAATTTTCTTTAACCTTTCCACATATACTAGAAATCAGGATGTTATAATTCAACCCCCTCTCAAAGAACGTAACGTCCTCTTTGCGTCCCACGACAGGTCTCAAGACGCCTCTCGGTCAGAACCGAGATGGCTAACTAGCTATGATACAACTTGCAACGCCCCGACCGCCCACAGCTAATGGGCCACCTACGTCTGCTCTCTCGGCCAGTGGGCCCGATCCCGTTCCAACTTTCGGTGCGTAAATTTTCCAAGGCTCAAAATCATTGTTTACTGACCTTGCAATCACCACTTGACCTTTCTCCATGTTTTGGTCTCACTCGCACGGTTTTGCGAATCACTTTCCGATAGGTCACTCATCTTTTCACTATTCCAGCATAAGCACACTTAACTCTAAAGTTCAAAAGGGATGTTTAACGGAAAAAGTAAGTTAACTTTAGTGATATAGGTAGTCAAATAAATTCTCTAGCCTTTCCACATATACCAGAAATCGGGATGTTACATTTTTCCTTCTAATTTTCTCAATAGGTTTGTGCACAAACATGGCTTTAGAAGAAACGTTGACATTTGCATCTCTAGTGGTAAGTCTGCTTCTTCTGTGTTTTTTCTTGATGCGCTTTTCAAAAACGCTGGCATATCACGTTTCTTCTGAAGCTGGCATACAATTCATTTAAGCTCTCTGTTTCGTCATGACGCGAATTCTAGCGTTACGTGTTTTGGTCTGGATGGTGAAGTACGTTTGCGTTTTGTAGGCCGCTTGTTGCTGCAGAGGTTTAGGGGCTCGAACAACACTTCCATTCCATACTGATCCAAGTCTTGCAGCTTTCCTGGGGGCGTGACCGTAATTTTTTTCTCCTTGACAGCTCAACACTCAAGGTCAAAGTCTGAAAAAGGGTCTGTATACATATGTATTTTTATCAAATGTGAAATAAATAGTTGATTTGATAAATAAATAAATAAATAAAGCTATTGTTTTAACGATTTAGAAATCAGATCCTCCTTTATGACACCGTCGTACTTTACGTGTGGATCATGTGAACTAGTAAATAATAAATAAAGTATTTTGTACTATATTAAATAATTATTTAGGATGACTATTATGCGGTGGCCTTACATTAATTGAAAAACATTGTTTTCACATAAAATAGTCGGTGAGCAAAGAGTAAGTACTGTATTCGTCGTTGAGAAAAAAAAAATTATATTCGTCTTATGATTGATTAGAAAAACGCATCGTTTGTATATGAAATATGTTGGTTACTAGGGCTTCAATTGGTATAACTGATAATAAAGCAATAACAGTATATTGTAGAAGCAATATGCTGTAAAATCTATATGCTTATTAGTATTATTTTTTCAAAAATGATCGGTAGAACACTAATAGCAAAAAAATTTAAAATTATCATAAAAATTAATATATAATATATATTTATAATATATATTAATAATTTATTTGTTAATACAAATAATGAATTTTATTTAAAATATAAAATTAAATTAAATTATATTATATTTTAAATGTGAAATATTATTATTTAGAAGAAAAAAATTTAAATATTAAATTTTTTTGGATATAAACATAATTTTGATATTATTAAATAAAATAAATAAATTATATATAAATTATCATTATTTATTTATTGGTAGAACAATAAATGATCCACCTATAAAATTATCATAAAAATTAATATCCGATATATAATTTATTTATTTTGAAATAATGTAGATATGTTTATTATAAAAAATGAATGATATGTGTAATTATATAAATTATATAATATTTTAAATGTGAAATATTTAATCGCAATTTTTATTTTGAATATATAACTTTTTATTATAAACATAATTTATATATTATTAAAAAAATGATTGTATATAACTATTGTTAATTTTTATATATTCTAACTGCAAATGTCCTACCAAAATCTCCATATGAGAGCATTAAGCAAAGATCATTCGGACATCATTAGCATCTTGTAAATATTTTTCTAAATATTTTTTTCATAAATGTTGATTGAATAATAAAGAGCATATGTTTATAGTAATGCTCTTCCAATCAAGCTCTAGGTCTGGGCAAAAATCAGGAACGGAGACTAAACGAGATCCAAACCAAAATACAAAATCGAAAGTGAATCAAATCCTCAAAATCTGAACGGTTCCTATATTTCATAGCTGAAATAATCAAACCAACGAGAAACAAACGGATATCCGAATATATAAAAATATTAGTTATATATACATAAATATAACTAAGACATATATATATATATATACACACATAGATATAATTATAAAATTTTAATAAAAGTATCTTAAGATATTTGAAAGAAATAAATGATTAAAAAGTATATTAAGTACCCGAAATTATTCAAAAGTGAAAGATATTTTTATCTGAAATATCTAAAATATTTTGAATTATCTGAATTTTAACGAATCATCTTAATTATTCAATAATTTATCTAAAATATCTTATAATTTATCTGAGTTACCTAAAATAATGAACCGAAACCGTAATCAAATGTGAACCAATTTTTCCGGGTATTTTCTGGTTTCTAATTTGTGTATGTGAACCGAACTGAATTTTAAATTATCAGAAAAGAAATCGAACGAAAACAGGTCAAGTAAAAAATAGACCATTTATCCTCTTATCCGAACTACCTGATACTCGAAATACCCAAACCAAACTGATACCCAAAATGTCATGCCTAGTCGCTACCATGTAGTCATGTTGTGTTATCAAAAAACACAAATAAATTTTGAAAAAAGCAAATAAATAATAGCAAAAAACAAACTGAAGCAAATACTTGTTTACGATTTGTATATTGATTAATAAATTTACAATCATGTTGTCATATTTATAATAGTCTTAAAACCCGATTCTTTTTCCTTTAGAAAAATATTCTTAAATCTATAAAGAATAATTTTCTAATTAGAAAAGGCATACCGTACAACAGGGTCTTTGGCCCTCGCACCCCCTAGATGTTAAAGTATGTGTAATTTCAACTGAATCTTCCTCATTCTTTACATGATCATAATTTATATTTTTGTCATGCATCTTATGGTACTGCATGATTAGATATTTTTGTTAACTTTGTTCTTTTTGATATGATTAAACAACTTATTAATCTTCATAGATATGTTTCATAGTACCATTGTTCTTTACTTATTTTTACTTCTGTCTCTCTATTAAGTTTTCCTTCTTAGCAGAAAACACCTTATCCAATTTCTTATGTCATTTCGTATGACCATCTCAATCTCATTTTTCAATCTTCTACCTTTCCTATACACTTGAAACTAAACCAAAAGTGTTTCGGGAAGTTATGACATATGAAAGATAGAAAGTTTATGTAAATGTGAAATTTGTTGCTATTGAGCAAAACATAGCTTGAAATATTGAATCTCTGTCTCTTGAAAGAATGTTGTTGGTTGCTAATGGATATTCACTATAATATACAGTACATATAGAATTGTTTGGTGTTGCTTTAGAAAAAGGCTGCCCTCTAAACCAGATGGATTTTTCCAATGTTTTTTTTTTTGCATGGAGAGCTTGATGAAGCGATACACATGAGCCTACCTCAAAGATGTACACCTCCTCTAGGTATTTATTTACCTCCTCATCCGGTTTGTCACTTTCGCAAATCTCTATATGGCTTGAAAGATGCATTTTGCCAGTAGTACATAAATTTTTCTTTAATTATTTCTCTTGACGATAATAAATTATTTTTCAAAGCTACAAAAACAACATTCATAGTTGTCTTTGTTTATGAGAAATGAAAAAATGATCGCCAACAACAACAATGCCGTTTTGGTTGAGTTGCAGGATGTTCTTTGTACTGAGTTTAAAATTAAGATATTGGTAATGCTCATTTCTTCCTTGGTTTGGAGGTTGCTAGATCTTATACTTGTATATCGGCATGTCAACACAAGAGTGCCTTACAGTTGCTTGAAGAGTCATGATTGTTATGATGGAAACTGAGTACTATTTTCAATACATCTTATATTGCATTTGACGAGGGATCTTAGATCCCTTTTATCAAATCAAGTTGTGTATAGAGAGCTCTATGGTTGCTTTCTCTAACAATAACAAGATATAATATTAAATTTTCAGTATATCGGTTGAGTCAGTTCTTGTTAACTCCTACTAATCATTTACAAGTAGCACATAAGATTCTTTGTTACGCAAAGAACAATGTGACACTGGATTTGATGTATCCTTTTGATACATATTTATTCTTGAATGCATTTGATGATGAGGATTGGCACATGTAAAGGTACTCATCAATTTGTCACATGTTTTTGTGTTTTCTTAACAATTCATTGATCTCATGGAATCATAGAAACAATTAGTGGAAATTAAATTTGGAGTAGTACATAAACAAAGTGATAACAAATCACCTATGTGATCTTCATGTCATGGTTTATTCACCTGCTAAGCTGTTATGTGATAACAAATAGAGATTTACATTGCAATGATTCATGTCTTTCACGAACGTACTAAGACATTGACTATCATATTATTTGTGATTAAATAAGGTAAAGATACTAAGTCACTTAATCTCGATCCATTTCATTCCATGTTGAAGTATTTTTCTATGTTAAGTATTTATATTCAACCAGGCACAAAAACTAAAGACTTGAAGGGGCATATTAGGATACTTGATTTAGTGTATCGGTTTATCAACTAGTTATTAGATAAACCTTTTAATCATAAAGACCTGAAACATATATAAATTTGGATTATAAAGGTTAAGATTACCAATAATAACGACTTTCTCGTTAATAATCTTCAACTTTGAGCATGAATCGATTATTAATACAATCCAGTATCAAAGTTAGAAATTACTCACATATCAGTGATATTTTGTGATTTGAAAAATTTGTTTAGAATTTCCTTCTATCTATTAGTATTTTGCCATGTGTGAAAAGCGAGAGGAATGAGATTGCAAATCTTCTTTGTTTGCTCAGTCAAGAATTCCGTTTTAAGTATGAACCTCCCATGCTTGTCGTAGGAGTTTCAATTTAAAATTATTTTATTTTCATTAATAACATTACAAAGTATGAAAGAATATATGTTATTTATATTGTCATTATGCAAATATAAGGAAAACTGATTGCGAATATTGAGAAGAATTATCTATAGCCTTGTAAAAATTATATTTTTTTATTATTTATCAAAAATAAAATCACAAAGTTTAGACATATATACATAAAATTCCATATTGATCTTTCGACTTCGTTAATGACATGAGTGTGTTTTTATTGTCCTAACATGGCATAAATATCCTAAACAATTAATTATCAAATTAACCTTTAATCTTAACACACAAAACAATATTCTTGCTAAGAGAGACTGGTGTAGTACTTAGGGATCGAAATCCACATAGAACAATGACACACAATAGATTTCTTATTTCTAAAGACTAAGCTAGAAGATTATATATATATTGGTAACAAGTAATTAGTTTAAGGAACTATGCTAGTAATGTAAATATGGAAATATGAAAATATGCTAGTAATGTAAATATGGAAGAATGCTAATAATGTAAGGGAGAATTGCCAAATGTGACTCAAA
>CAJHQQ010003342.1:0-45797 GCA_905132885.1 Moricandia moricandioides
TTTACCCTGTTTGGAGATTTGACAATTTCTTCTTGATTCTAATCAAAACATAATGAATCAAGATGTAAGAAGCTTTATTTTGACTCATAAATCAGTGGATAATCACCCTGAAGTTGAATCAATATCATAGGAGTTATGATGAAGATATTAATCCACTTTTAACCGAAGTGATTCCAGTATACCTTTTTATAGATTTGGCAATTTCTTCTTGATTTTAATCAAACCAGAATGAATCAAGACGTAAGAAGCTTGATTTGGAATCATAAATCAGTGTAGAATCATCCTGAAGTTGAATCAATATCATTGGAGTTATGATGAAGAAGTTATCCCACTTTTAACCGAAATGACTCCAGTTTACCTTTTTTGGAGATTTGGCAATTTCTTCTTGATTCTAATCAAACCAGAATGAATCAAGATGTAAGAATCTTTATTTGGTCTCATAAATCAGTGTAGAATCATCCTGAAGTTGAATCAATATCATTGGACTTATGATGAAGAAGTTATCCCACTTTTAACCGAAGTGACTCCAGTTTACCATGTTTGGAGATTTAGCAATTTCTTCTTGATTCTAATCAACCAGAATGAATCAAGATGTAAGAACCTTGATTTGAACTCATAAATCAGTGCAGAATCATCCTGAAGTTGAATCAATATCATAGGAGTTATGATGAAGAAGTTATCCCACTTTTAACCGAAGTGATTCCAGTTTGCCCGATTTGGAGATTTGACAATTTCTTCTTGATACTAATAAAACAAGAATGAACCACGATGTAAGAAGCTTTATTTGGACTCATAAATCAGTTTATAATCACCCTGAAGTTGAATCAAGATCATAGGAGTTATGATGAAGAAGTTATCCCACTTTTAACCGAAGTGACTCCAGTTTACCATGTTTAGAGATTTGGCAATTTCTTCTTGATTCTAATCAAACCAGAATGAATCAAGATGTAAGAAGCTTTATTTGGACTCATAAATCAGTGGATAATCATCCTGAAGTTGAATCAATATCATAGGAGTTATGATGAAGATGTTGTTCCACTTTTAACCAAAGTGATTTCAGTTTACCATGTTTGGAGATTTGGAAATTTCTTCTTGATTCTAATCAAACCAGAATGAATCAAGTTGTAAGAATATTGATTTGGACTCAAATCAGTTTTTAATCATCCTGAAGTTGAATCAATATCATTGCACTTATGATGAAGAAGTTATCCCACTTTAACCGAAGTGATTCTAGTTTGTCCTGTTTGGAGATTTGGCAATTTCTTCTTGATTCTAATCAAACCACAATGAACCAAGACGTAAGAAGATTGATTTGGACTCATAAATCAGTGTAGATTCATCCTGAAGTTGAATCAATATCATTGGACTTATGATGAAGAAGTTATTCCACTTTTAACCGAAGTGATTCCAGTTTGCCCTATTTGGAGATTTGGTAATTTCTTCTTGATACTAATAAAACTAGAAGGAATCACAATGTAAAAATCTTGATTTGGACTCATAAATCAGTGTAGAACCACCCTGAAATTGAATCAAGATCATAGGAGTTATGATGAAGAAATTATCTCACATTTAACCGAAGTGACTCCAGTTTATCCTGTTTGGAGATTTGGAAATTTCTTCTTGATTCTAATCAAACCAGAATGAATCAAGATGTAAGAATCTTTATTTTGACTCATAAATCAGTGGATAATCACCCTGAAGTTGAATCAATATTATAGGAGTTATGATGAAGATATTAATCCACTTTTAACCGAAGTGATTCCTGTTTACCCTGTTTGGAGATTTGGCAATTTCTTCTTGAATTTAATCAAACCAGAATGAATCAAGATGTAAGAAACTTGATTTTGACTCATAAATCAGTTTAGAATCATCCTGAAGTTGAATCAATATCATTGGACTTATGATGAAGAAGTTATCCCACTTTTAACCGAAGTGATCCCAGTTAACCCTATTTGGAGATTTGGCAATTTATTCTTGATACTAATAAAACCAGAATGAATCACGATGTTAGAAGCTTGATTTGGACTCATTAATCAGTGTAGAATCACCCTGGAGTTAAATCAATATCATTGGAGTTATGATAAAGAAGTTATCCCACTTTTAACCGAAGTGATTCCAGTTTGCCCTATTTGGAGATTTGGCAATTTCTTCTTGATACTAATAAAACAAGAAAGAACCACGATGTAAGAAGCTTGATTTGGACTCATAAATCAGTTTATAATCACCCTGAAGTTGAATCAAGATCATAGGAGTTATGATGAAGAAGTTATCCCACTTTTAACCGAAGTGACTCCATTTTACCCTGTTTGGAGATTTGGCAATTTCTTCTTGATTCTAATCAAACCAGAATGAATCAAGATGTAAGAAGCTTTATTTGGACTCATAAATAAGTGGATAATCATCCTGAAGTTGAATCAATATCATAGGAGTTATGATGAAGATGTTATTCCACTTTTAACCGAAGGTATTCCAGTTTACCCTGTTTGGAGATTTGGCAGTTTCTTCTTGATTCTAATCAAACCAGAATGAATCACGATGTAAGAATATTTATTTGGACTCATAAATCAGTTTTTAATCATCCTGAAGTTGAATCAATATCATTGGAGTTATGATGAAGAAGTTATCCCACTTTTAACCGAAGTGATTCCAGTTTGTCCTGTTTGGAGATTTGACAATTTCTTCTTGATTCTAATCAAAACAGAATGAATCAAGACGTAAGAAGATAGATTTGGACTCATAAATCAGTGTAGAATCATCCTGAAGTTGAATCAATATCATTGGAGTTATGATGAAGAAGTTATCTCAGTTTTAACCGAAGTGACTCCAGTTTACCTTGTTTGGAGATTTGGCAATTTCTTCTTGATTCTAATCAAACCAGAATGAATCAAGATGTAAGAAGCTTTATTTGGACTCATAAATCAGTGGATAATCACCCTTAAGTTGAATCAATATCATTGGAGTTATGATGAAGAAGTTATCCCACTTTTAACCGACGTGATTCCAACTTGCTCTGTTTGGAGAGTTGGCAATTTCTTCTTGATACTAATAAAACCAGAATGAATCACGATGTAAGAATCTTGATTTGGACTCATAAATCAGTGTAGAATCACCCTGAAGTTGAATCAAGATCATAGGAGTTATGGTGAAGAAGTTATGCGACTTTTAACCGAAGTGACTCCAGTTTACCATGTTTGTTGATTTGGCAATTTCTTCTTGATTCTAATCAAACCAGAATGAATTAAGATGTAAGAAGGTTTATTTGGAATCATAAATCAGTGGATAATTACCCTGAATTTGAATCAATATCATAGGAGTTATTATGAAGATGTTATTCCACTTTTAACCGAAGTGATTCCAGTTTGCCTTGTTTGGAGAGTTGGCAATTTCTTCTTGATACTAATAAAACCAGAATGAATCACGATGTAAGTATCTTGATTTGGACTCATAAATCAGTTAAGAATCACCCTGAATTTGAATCAAGATCATAGGAGTTATGATGAAAAAGTTATCCCACTTTTAACCGAAGTGATTCCAGTTTGCCCTGTTTGGAGATTTGGCAATTTATTCTTGATACTAATGAAACCAGAATGAATCACGATGTAAGATGCTTGATTTGGCAATTTCTTCTTGATACTAATAAAACCAGAATGAATCACGATGTAAGAAGCTTGATTTAGAATCATAAATCAGTTTAGAATCACCCTGAATTTGAATAAAGATCATAGGAGTTATGATGAAGAAGTTATCCCACTTTTAACCGAAGTGATTCTAGTATACATGTTTGGAGATTTGGTAATTTCTTCTTGATTCTAATCAAACCAGAATGAATCAAGACGTAAGAAGCTTGATTTGGACTCATAAATCAGTTTATAATCACCCTGAAGTTGAATCAATATCATTGAAGTTATGATGAAGAAGTTATCCCACTTTTAACCGAAGTGATTCCAGTTTGCCATGTTTGGATAGTTGGCAATTTTTTCTTGATACTAATAAAACCAGAATGAATCACGATGTATGAAGCTTGATTTGGACTCATAAATCAGTTTAGAATCACCATGAATTTGAATCAAGATCATAGGAGTTATGATGAAGAAGTTATCCCACTTTTAACCGAAGTGATTCCAGTATACATGTTTGGAGATTTGGCAATTTCTTCTTGATTCTAATCAAACCAGAATGAATCAAGACGTAAGAAGCTTGATTTGGACTCATAAATCAGTTTATAATCACCCTGAAGTTGAATCAAGATCATAGGATTTATGATGAAAAAGTTATCCCACTTTTAACCGAAGTGACTCCAGTTTACCATGTTTGGAGATTTGGCAATTTCTTATTGATTCTAATCAAACCAGAATGAATCAAGATGTAAGAAGCTTTATTTGGACTCATAAATCTGTGAATAATCACCCTGAAGTTGAATCAATATCATAGGAGTTATGATGAAGATGTTATTCCACTTTTAACCGAAGTGATTCCAGTTTACCCTTTTTGGAGATTTGGCAATTTCTTTTTGATTCTAATCAAACCAGAATGAATCAAGATGTAAGAATCTTGATTTGGACTCATTAATCAGTATTGAATCACCCTGAAGTTGAATCAAGATCATAGGAGTTATGATGAAGAAGTTATCCCACTTTTAACCGAAGTGATTCCAGTTTGCCCTGTTTGGAGAGTTGGCAATTTCATCTTGATTCTAATCAAACCATAATGAATCAAGATGTAAGAAGCTTTATTTTGACTCATAAATCAGTGTAGAATCATCCTGAGGTTGAATCAATATCATTGGAGTTATGATGAAGAAGTTATCCCACTTTTAACCGAAGTGATTCCAGTTTGCCCTATTTGCAGATTTGGCAATTTCTTCATGATACTAATAAAACCAGAATGAATCACGAAGTAATAAGCTTGATTTGGACTCATAAATCAGTGTAGAACCACCCTGAAGGTTAAGCAAGATCATAGGAGTTATGATGAAGAAGTTATCCCACTTTTAACCGAAGTGACTCCAGTTTACCCTGTTTGGAGATTTGGCAATTTCTTCTTGATTCTAATCAAACCAGAATGAATCAAGATGTAACAAGTTTTATTTGGACTCATAAATCAGTGGATAATCATCCTGAGGTTGAATCAAGATCATAGGAGTTATGATGAAGATGTTATTCCACTTTTAACCGAAGTGACTTCAGTTTAACCTGTTTGGAGATTTAGCAATTTCTTCTTGATTCTAATCAAACCAGAATGAATCAAGATGTAATAACCTTGATTTGGAATCATAAATCAGTTCAAAATCATCCTGAAGTTGAATCAATATCATAGGAGTTATGATGAAGAAGTTATCCCACTTTTAACCGAAGTGATTCCAGTTTGTCCTATTTAGAGATTTGGTAATTTCTTCTTGATACTAATAAAACTAGAATAAATCACGATGTAAAAAGCTTGATTTGGACTCATAAATCAGTGTAGAACCACACTGAAGTTGAATCAAGATCATAGGAGTTATGATGAAGAAATTATCCCACTTTTAACCGAAGTGACTCCAGTTTACCCTGTTTAGAGATTTGGCAATTTCTTCTTGATTCTAATCAAACCATAATGAATCAAGATGTAAGAAGCTTTATTTTGACTCATAAATCAGTGGTTAATCACCCTGAAGTCGAATCAATATCATAGGAGTTATGATGAAGATATTAATCCACTTTTAACCGAAGTGATTCCAATTTACCCTGTTTGGAGATTTGACAATTTATTCTTGATACTAATAAAACCAGAATGAATCACGATGTAAGAAGCTTGATTTGGACTCATAAATCAGTTTAGAATCACCCTGAATTTGAATCAAGATCATAGGAGTTATGATGAAGAAGTTATCCCACTTTTAACCGAAGTGACTCCAGTTTACCCTGTTTAGAGATTTGGCAATTTTTTCTTGATTCTATTCAAACCAGAATGAATCAAGATGTAAGAAGCTTTATTTTGACTCATAAATCAGTGGATAATCACCCTGAAGTTGAATCAATATTATAGGAGTTATGATGAAGATATTAATCCACTTTTAACCGAAGTGATTCCAGTTTACTCTGTTTGGAGATTTGGCAATTTCTTCTTGATTCTAATCAAACCAGAATGAATCAAGATGTAAGAAACTTGATTTCGACTCATAAATCAGTGTAGAATCATCCTGAAGTTGAATCAATATCATTGGACTTATGATGAAGAAGTTATCCCACTTTTAACCGAAGTGATCCCAGTTAACCCTGTTTGGAGATTTGGCAATTTATTCTTGATACTAATAAAACCAGAATGAATCACAATGTTAGAAGCTTGATTTGGACTCATTAATCAGTGTAGAATCACCCTGGAGTTAAATCAATATCATTGGAGATATGATAAAGAAGTTATCCCACTTTTAACCGAAGTGATTCCAGTTTGCCCTATTTGGAGATTTGGCAATTTCTTCTTGATACTAATAAAACAAGAATGAACCACGATGTAAGAAGCTTGATTTGGACTCATAAATCAGTTTATAATCACCCTGAAGTTGAATCAAGATCATAGGAGTTATGATGAAGAAGTTATCCCACTTTTAACCGAAGTGACTCCATTTTACCCTGTTTGGAGATTTGGCAATTTCTTCTTGATTCTAATCAAACCAGAATGAATCAAGATGTAAGAAGCTTTATTTGGACTCATAAATAAGTGGATAATCATCCTGAAGTTGAATCAATATCATAGGAGTTATGATGAAGATGTTATTCTACTTTTAACCGAAGTGATTCCAGTTTACCCTGTTTGGAGATTTGGCAATTTCTTCTTGATTCTAATCAAACCAGAATGAATCACGATGTAAGAATATTTATTTGGACTCATAAATCAGTTTTTAATCATCCTGAAGTTGAATCAATATCATTGGAGTTATGATGAAGAAGTTATCCCACTTTTAACCGAAGTGATTCCAGTTTGTCCTGTTTGGAGATTTGGCAATTTATTCTTGATACTAATAAAACCAGAATGAATCACGATGTAAGAAGCTTGATTTGGACTCATTAATCAGTGTAGAATCACCCTGAAGTTGATTCAAGATCATAGGAGTTATGATGAAGAAGTTATCTCACTTTTAACCGAAGTGATTCCAGTATACCTTTTTGGAGATTTGGTAATTTCTTCTTGATTCTAGTCAAACCAGAACGAATCAAGATGTAAGAAGCTCTATTTGGACTCAAAAATCAGTATAGAATCATCCTGAAGTTGAATCAATATCATTGGACTTATGATCAAGAAGTTATCCCACTTTTAACCGAAGTGATTCTAGTTTGCCCTGTTTAGAAATTTGGCAATTTATTCTTGATACTAATAAAACCATAACAAATCACGATGTAAGAAACTTGATTTGGACTCATCAATCAGTGTAGAACCACCCTGAAGTTGAATCAAGATTATAGGAGTTATGGTGAAGAAGTTATCCCACTTTTAACCGAAGTGACTCCAGTTTACTATGTTTGGAGATTTCACAATTTCTTCTTGATACTAATAAAACCAGAATGAATCACGATGTAAGAAGCTTGATTTGGACTCATAAATCAGTTTAGAATCACCCTGAATTTGAATCAAGATCATAGGAGTTATGATGAAGAAGTTATCCCACTTTTAACCGAAGTGACTCCAGTTTACCCTGTTTGGAGATTTGACAATTTCTTCTTGATTCTAATCAAAACAGAATGAATCAAGATGTAAGAAGCTTTATTTGGACTCATAAATCAGTTTATAATCACCCTGAAGTTGAATCAAGATCATAGGAGTTATGATGAAGAAGTTATCCCACTTTTAACCGAAGTGATTCCAGTTTACCCTGTTTGGAGATTTGCCAATTTCTTCTTGGTTTTAATCAAACCAGAATTAATCAAGATGTATTAATCTTGATTTGGACTCATAAATCAGTTTAGAATCATCCTAAAGTTGAATCAATATCATTGGACTTATGATGAAGAAGTTATCCCACTTTTAACCGAAGTGATCCTAGTTAACCCTGTTTGGAGATTTGTTAATTTATTCTTGATACTAATAAAACTAGAATGAATCACGAGGTAAGAATCTTTATTTGGACTCATATATCAGTTTAGAATTACCTGAAGTTTAATCAAGATCATAGGAGTTATGATGAAGAAGTTATCCCACTTTTAACCGAAGTGACTCCAGTTTACCATGTCTGGAGATTTGGCAATTTCTTCTTGATTCTAATCAAACCAGAATGAATAAGGATGTAAGAAGCTTTATTTGGACTCATAAATCAGTGGATAATCACCCTGAAGTTGAATCAATATCATAGGAGTTATGATGAAGATGTTATTCCACTTTAAACCGAAGTGATTCCACTTTACCCTGTTTGGAGATTTGACAATTTCTTTTTAATTCTAATCAAACCAGATTGAATCAAGATGTAAGAAGCTTTATTTTGACTCATAAATCAGTGGATAATAATCCTGAAGTTGAATCAATATCATAGGAGTTATGATGAAGATGTCATTCCACTTTTAACAGAAGTGATTCCAGTTTACCCTGTTTTGAGATTTGGCAATTTCTTCTTGATTCTAATCAAACTGAATGAATCAAGATGTAAGAATCTTGATTTGGACTCATAAATCAGTGTAGAATCATCCTGAAGTTGAATCAATATCATTGGACTTATGATGAAGAAGTTATCCCACTTTTAACCGAAATGACTCCAGTTTACCTTTTTTGGAGATTTGACAATTTTTTCTTGATTCTAATCAAACCAGAATGAATCAAGATGTAAGAAGCTTTATTTGGACTCATAAATCATTGGATAATCACCCTGAAGTTGAATCAATATCATTTGAGTTATGAGGAAGAAATTATCCCACTTTTAACCGAAGTGGTTCCAGTTTGCCCTGTTTGGAGAGTTGGCAATTTCTTCTTGATACTAATAAAACCAGAATAAATCACGATGTAAGAATCTTTATGTTTACACATAAATTAGTGTAGAATCAAGATCATAGGAGTTATGATGAAGAAGTTATCCCACTTTTAACCGAAGTGATTCCAGTTTACCCTGTTTGGAGATTTGGCAATTTCTTCTTGATTCTAATCAAACCAGAATGAATCAAGATGTAATAATATTGATTTGGACTCATAAATCAGTGTAGAATCATCCTAAAGTTGAATCAATATCGTTGGACTTATGATGAAGAAGTTATCCAACTTTTAACCGAGGTGATCCCAGTTAACCTTGTTGGGAGATTTGGTAATTTATTCTTGATACTAATAAAACCAGAATGAATCACGATGTAAGAAGCTTGATTTGGACTCATTAATCAGCGTAGAATCACCCTGGAGTTGAATCAATATCATTGGAGTTATGATGAAGAAGTTATCCCACTTTTAACCGAAGTTATTCATGTTTACCCTATTTGAAGATTTGACAATTTCTTCTTGATAGAAATAAAACCAGAATGAATCACGATGTAAGAATCTTGATTTGGACTCATAAATCAGTTTATAATCACCCTGAAGTTGAATCAAGATCATAGGAGTTATGACTGAGAAGTTATCCCACTTTTAACCGAAGCGATTCCAGTTACCCTGTTTGGAAATTTGGGAATTTCTTCTTGGTTCTAATCAAACCAGAATGAATCAAGATGTAAGAAGCTTTATTTTGACTCATAAATCAGTGGAGAATCATCCTGAAGTTGAATCAATATCATTGGAGTTATGATGAAGAAGTTATCCCACTTTTAACCGAAGTGATTCAAGTTTGCCCTATTTGGAGATTTGATAATTTCTTCTTTATACTAATAAAACAAGAATGAACCATGATGTAAGAAGCTTGATTTGGACTCATAAATCAGTTTATAATCAACATGAAGTTGAATCAAGATCATAGGAGTTATGATGAAGAAGTTATCCCACTTTTAACCGAAGTGACTCCAATTTACCTTGTTTGGAGATTTGACAATTTCTTCTTGATACTAATAAAACCAGAATGAATCGAGATGTAAGAAGCTTGATTTGGGCTCATAAATCAGTTTAGAATCACCCTGAATTTGAATCAAGATCATTGGAGTTATGATGAAGAAGTTATCCCACTTTTAACCGAAGTGTCTCCAGTTTACTATATTTGGAGATTTGACAATTTCTTCTTAATTCTAATCAAAACAGAATGAATCAAGATGTAAGAAGCTTTATTTTGACTCATAAATCAGTGGATAATCACCCTGAAGTTGAATCAATATCATTGGAGTTATGATGAAGAAGTTATCCCACTTTTGACTGAAGTGATTCCAGTTTGTCTTGTTTGGAGAGTTGACAATTTCTTCTTGATACTAATAAAACCAGAATGAATCACGATGTAAGAAGCTTCATTTGGACTCATAAATCATTGTAGAATTACCCTGAAGTTGAATCAAGATCATAGGCGTTATGATGAAGAAGTTATCCCACTTTTAACCGAAGTGATTCCAGTTTACCCTGTTTGGAGATTTGGCAATTTCTTCTTGATTCTAATCAAACCAGAATGAATCAAGATGTAATAATATTCATTTAGACTCATAAATCAGTGTAGAATCATCCTAAAGTTGAATCAATATCATTGGATTTATGATGAAGAAGTTATCCCACTTTTAACCGAGGTGATCCCAATTAACCCTATTTGGAGATTTGGCAATTTCTTCTTGATTCTAATCAAACCAGAATGAATCAAGATGTAAGAATCTTGATTTGGACTCATAAATCAGTGTAGAATCATCCTGAAGTTGAATCAATATCATTGGAGTTATGATGAATAAGTTATCCCACTTTAACCGAAGTGATTCCAGTTTGTCCTATTTTGAGATTTGGCAATTTCTTCTTGATACTAATAAAACAAGAATGAACAAAGATGTAAGAAGCTTGATTTGGACTCGTAAATAAGTTTATAATCACCCTGAAGTTGAATCAAGATCATAGGATTTTTGATGAAAAAGTTATCCCACTTTTAGCCGAAGTGACTCTAGTTTACCATGTTTGGAGATTTGGCAATTTCATCTTGATTCTAATCAAACCAGAACGAATCAAGATGTAAGAAGCTTTATTTGGACTCATAAATCAGTGTATAATCACCCTGAAGTTGAATCAATATCATAGGAGTTATGATGAAGATGTTATTTCACTTTTAACAGAAGTGATTCCAGTTTACCCCGTTTGGAGATTTGACAATTTTTTCTTGATTCTAATCAAACCAGAATGAATCAAGATGTAATAATATTGATTTGGACTCATAAATCAGTGTAGAATCATCCTAAAGTTGAATCAATATCATTGGACTTATGATGAAGAAGTTATCCCACTTTTAACCGAGGTGATCCCAGTTAACCCTGTTTGGAGATTTGGCAATTTATTCTTGGTACTAATAAAACCAGAATGAATCACGATGTAAGAATCTTGATTTGGACTCATAAATCAGTTTATAATCACCCTGAAGTTGAATCAAGATCATAGGAGTTATGATGAAGAAGTTATCCCACTTTTAACCGAAGTGATTCCAGTTTACCCTGTTTGGAGATTTGGGAATTTCTTCTTGGTTCTAATCAAAAAGAATGAATCAAGATGTAAGAAGCTTGATTTGGACTCATAAATCAGTGGAGAATCATCCTGAAGTTGAATCAATATCATTGGAGTTATGATGAAGAAGTTATCCCACTTTTAACCGAAGTGACTCCAATTTACCCTGTTTGGAGATTTGACAATTTCTTCTTGATACTAATAAAACCAGAATGAATCACAATGTAAGAAGCTTGATTTGGACTCATAAATCAGTTTAGAATCACCCTGAATTTGAATCAAGATCATAGGAGTTATGATGAAGAAGTTATCCCACTTTTAACCAAAGTGACTCCAGTTTACCTTGTTTGGAGATTTGACAATTTCTTCTTGTTTCTAATCAAAACAGAATGAATCAAGATGTAAGAAGCTTTATTTGGACTCATAAATCAGTGGATAATCACCCTGAAGTTGAATCAATATCATTGGAGTTATGATGAAGAAGTTATCCCACTTTTGACTGAAGTGATTCCAGTTTGCCTTGTTTGGAGAGTTGGCAATTTCTTCTTGATACTAATAAAACCAGAATGAATCACGATTTAAGAAGCTTGATTTGGACTCAAAAATCAGTGTAGAATCACCCTGAAGTTGTATCAAGATCATAGGAGTTATGGTGAAGAAGTTTTCCCACTTTTAACCGAAGTGACTCCAGTTTACCATGTTTAGAGATTTGACAATTTCTTCTTGATTCTAATCAAACCAGAATGAATCAAGATGTAAGAAGCTTTATTTGGACTCATAAATCAGTGGATAATCACCCTGAAGTTGAATCAATATCATAGGAGTTATGATGAAGATGTTATTCCAGTTTTAACCGAAGTGATTCCAGTTTACCATGTTTGGAGATTTTGCAATTTCTTCTTGATTCTAATCAAAACAGAATGAATCAAGATGTAAGAATATTGATTTGTACTCATAAATCAGTGTAGAATCATCCTGAAGTTGAATCAATATCATTGGACTTATGATCAAGAAGTTATCCCACTTTTAACCGAAGTGATTCTAGTTTGCCCTGTTTGGAAATTTGGCAATTTATTCTTGATACTAATAAAACCAGAATGAATCACGATGTAAGAAACTTGATTTGGACTCATAAATCAGTGTAGAACCACCCTGAAGTTGAATCAAGATTATAGGAATTATGGTGAAGAAGTGATCCCACTTTTAACCGAAGTGACTCCAGTTTACTATGTTTGGAGATTTGGGAATTTCTTCTTGATTCTAATCAAACGAGAATGAATCAAGATGTAAGAAGATTTATCTAGACTCATAAATCAGTGGATAATCACCCTGAAGTTGAATCAATATCCTAGGAGTTATGATGAAGATGTTATTCCACTTTTAACCGAAGTGATTCCACTTTACATTGTTGGGAGATTTGGCAAATTCTTCTTGATTCTAATCAAACCAGAATGAATCAATTAGTAAGAATCTTGATTTGGACTAATAAATCAGTGTAGAATCATCCTGATTTTGAATCAATATCTTTGAACTTATGATGAAGAAGTTATCCCACTTTTAACCGAAGTGATCCCAGTTAACCATGTTCGGAGATTTGGCAATTTCTTCTTGATTCTAATAAAACCAGAAAGAATCAAGATGTAAGAAGATTTATTTTGACTTCTAAATCAGTGGATAATCACCCTGAAGTTGAATCAATATCATTGGAGTTATGATGAAGAGGTTATCCCACTTTAACCCGAAGTGATTCCAATTTGCCCTGTTTGGAGAGTTGGCAATTTCTTCTTGACACTAATAAAACCAGAATGAATCACGATGTAAGAAGCTTGATTTGGACTCATTAATAAGTGTAGAATCACCCTGAAGTTGAATCAAGATCATAGGAGTTATGGTGAAGAAGTTATCCCACTTTTAACCGAAGTGACTCCAGTTTACCATGTTTGGAGATTTGGCAATTTCTTCTTGACTTTAATCAAAACAGAATGAATCAAGATGTAAGAATATTTATTTGGACTCATAAATCAGTGGATAATGACCCTGAAGTTGAATCAATATCATAGGAGTTATGATGAAGATTTTATTCCACTTTTAACCGAAGTTATTCCACTTTACCCTGTTTGGAGATTTGACAATTTCTTCTTGATTCTAATCAAACCAGAATGAATCAAGATGTAAGAAGCTTTATTTGGACTCATAAATCAGTGGATAATCATCCTGAAGTTGAATCAATATCATAGGAGTTATGATGAAGATGTTATTCCACTTTTAACCGAAGTGATTCCAATTTACCCTGTTTGGAGATTTGGCAATTTCTTCTTGATTCTAATCAAACTAGAATGAATCAAGATGTAAGAATCTTGATTTCGAATCATAAATCAGTGTAGAATCATCCTGAAGTTGAATCAATATCATTGGACTTATGATGAAGAAGTTATCCCACTTTTAACCGAAGTGATTCCAGTTTGCCCTGTTTGGAGATTTGGCAATTTATTCTTGATACTAATAAAACCAGAATGAATCACGATGTAAGAAGCTTGATTTGGACTCATTAATCAGTATAGAATCACCCTGAAGTTGATTCAAGATCATAGGAGTTATGATGAAGAAGTTATCTCACTTTTAACCGAAGTGATTCCAATATACCTTTTTGGAGATTTGGTAATTTCTTCTTGATTCTAGTCAAACCAGAACGAATCAAGATGTAAGAAGCTCTATTTGGACTCAAAATCAGTGTAGAATCATCCTGAAGTTGAATCAATATCATTGGACTTATGATGAAGAAGTTATCCCACTTTTAACCGAAGTGATTCTAGTTTGCCCTGTTTGGAAATTTGGGAATTTATTCTTGATACTAATAAAACCATAATAAATCACGATGTAAGAAACTTAATTTGGACTCATCAATCAGTGTAGAACCACCCTGAAGTTGAATCAAGATTATAGGAGTTATGGTGAAGAAGTTATCCCACTTTTAACCGAAGTTTACTATGTTTGGAGATTTCACAATTTCTTCTTGATACTAATAAAAACAGAATGAAACACGATGTAAGAAGCTTGATTTGGACTCATAAATAAGTTTAGAATCATCCTGAAGTTGAATCAATATCATTAAAGTTATGATGAAGAAGTTATCCCACTTTTAACTAAAGTGACTCCAGTTTATCCTGTTTGGAGATTTGACAATTTCTTCTTGATTCTAATCAAAACAGAATGAATCAAGATGTAAGAATCTTTATTTGGACTCATAAATCAGTGGATAATCACCCTGAAGTTGAATCAATATCATTGGAGTTATGATGAAGAAGTTATCCCACTTTTGACTGAAGTGATTCCAGTTTGCCTTGTCTGGAGAGTTGGCAATTTCTTCTTGATTCTAATCAAACCAGAACGAATCAAGATGTAAGAAGCTTTATTTGGACTCATAAATCAGTGTATAATCACCCTGAAGTTGAATCAATATCATAGGAGTTATGATGAAGATGTTATTTCACTTTTAACCGAAGTGATTCCAGTTTACCCTGTTTGGAGATTTGGCAATTTCTTCTTGATTCTAATCAAACCAGAATAAATAAAGATGTAATAATATTGATTTGGACTCATAAATCAGTGTAGAATCATCCTAAAGTTGAATCAATATCATTGGACTTATGATGAAGAAGTTATCCCACTTTTAACCGAGGTGATCCCAGTTAACCCTGTTTGGAGATTTGGCAATTTATTCTTGATACTAATAAAACCAGAATGAATCACGATGTAAGAATCTTGATTTGGACTCATAAATCAGTTTATAATCACCCTGAAGTTGAATCAAGATCATAGGAGTTATGATGAAGAAGTTATCCCACTTTTAACGGAAGTGATTCCAGTTTACCCTGTTTGGAGATTTGGGAATTTCTTCTTGGTTCTACTCAAACAGAATGAATCAAGATGTAAGAAGCTCTATTTGGACTCATAAATCAGTGGAGAATCATCCTGAAGTTGAATCAATATCATTAGAGTTATGATGAAGAAGTTATCCCACTTTTAACCAAAGTGATTCCAATTTGCCCTATTTGGAGATTTGGCAATTTCTTCTTTATACTAATAAAACAAGAATGAACCATGATGTAAGAAGCTTTATTTGGACTCATAAATCAGTTTATAATCACCCTGAAGTTGAATCAAGATCATAGGAGTTATGATGAAGAAGTTATCCCACTTTTAACCGAAGTGACTCCAATTTACCCTGTTTGGAGATTTGACAATTTCTTCTTGATATTAATAAAACCAGAATGAATCACGATGTAAGAAGCTTGATTTGGACTCATAAATCAGTTTAGAATCACCCTGAATTTGAATCAAGATCATAGGAGTTATGATGAAGAAGTTATCCCACTTTTAACCGAAGTGACTCCAGTTTACCTTTTTTGGAGATTTGACAATTTCTTCTTGATTCTAATCAAAACAGAATGAATCAAGATGTAATAAGCTCTATTTGGACTCATAAATCAGTGGGTAATCACCCTGAAGTTGAATCAATATCAATGGAGTTATGATGAAGAAGTTATCCCACTTTTGACTGAAGTGATTCCAGTATGCCTTGTTTGGAGAGTTGGCAATTTCTTCTTGATACTAATAAAACCAGAATGAATCACGATGTAAGAAGCTTGATTTGGACTCATAAATCAGTGTAGAATCACCCTGAAGTTGTATCAAGATCATAGGAGTTATGGTGAAGAAGTTATCCCACTTTTAACCGAAGTAACTCCAGTTTACCATGTTTAGAGATTTGACAATTTCTTCTTGATTCTAATCAAACCAGAATGAATCAAGATGTAAGAAGCTTTATTTGGACTCATAAATCAGTGGATAATCACCCTGAATTTGAATCAATATCATAGGAGTTATGATGAAGATGTTATTCCACTTTTAACCGAAGTGATTCCAGTTTACCATGTTTGGAGATTTTGCAATTTCTTCTTGATTCTAATCAAAACAGAATGAATCAAGATGTAAGAATCTTGATTTGTAATCATAAATCAGTGTAGAATCATCCTGAGGTTGAATCAATATCATTGGACTTATGATCAAGAAGTTATCCCACTTTTAACCGAAGTGATTCTAGTTTGCCCTGTTTGGAAATTTGGCAATTTATTCTTGATACTAATAAAACCAGAATGAATCACGATGTAAGAAACTTGATTTGGACTCATAAATCAGTGTAGAACCACCCTGAAGTTGAATCAAGATTATAGGAATTATGGTGAAGAAGTTATCCCACTTTTAACCGAAGTGACTCCAGTTTACTATGTTTGGAGATTTGGGAATTTCTACTTGATTCTAATCAAACCAGAATGAATCAAGATGTAAGTAGATTTATTTAGACTCATAAATCAGTGGATAATCACCCTGAAGTTGAATCAATATCATAGGAGTTATGATGAAGATGTTATTCCACTTTTAACCGAAGTGATTCCACTTTACATTGTTGGGAGATTTGGCAAATTCTTCTTGATTCAATCAAACCAGAATGAATCAAGATGTAAGAATCTTGATTTGGACTAATAAATCAGTGTAGAATCATCCTGATTTTGAATCAATATCATTGGACTTATGATGAAGAAGTTATCCCACTTTTAACCGAAGTGATCCCAGTTAACCATGTTTGGAGATTTGGTAATTTCTTCTTGATTCTAATAAAACCAGAATGAATCAAGATGTAAGAAGATTTATTTTTACTTCTAAATCTGTGGATAATCACCCTGAAGTTGAATCAATATCATTTGAGTTATGATGAAGAGGTTATCCCACTTTTAACCGAAGTGATTCCAATTTGCCCTGTTTGGAGAGTTGGCAATTTCTTCTTGATACTAATAAAACCAGAATGATTCACGATGTAAGAAGCTTGATTTGGACTCATAAATAAGGGTAGAATCACCCTGAAGTTGAATCAAGATCATAGGAGTTATGGTGAAGAAGTTATCCCACTTTTAACCGAAGTGACTCCAGTTTACCCTGTTTGGAGATTTGGCAATTTCTTCTTGACTCTAATCAAAACAGAATGAATCAAGATGTAAGAATTTTTATTTGGACTCATAAATCAGTGGATAATGACCCTGAAGTTGAATCAATATCATAGGAGTTATGATGAATATTTTATTCCACTTTTAACCGAAGTTATTCCACTTTACCCTGTTTGGAGATTTGACAATTTCTTCTTGATTTTAATCAAACCAGAATGAATCAAGATGTAAGAAGCTTTATTTGGACTCATAAATCAGTGGATAATCATCCTGAATTTGAATCAATATCATAGGAGTTATGATGAAGATGTTATTCCAGTTTTAACCGAAGGGATTCCAGTTTACCCTGTTTGGAGATTTGGCAATTTCTTCTTGATTCTAATCAAATTATAATGAATCAAGATGTAAGAATCTTGATTTCGACTCATAAATCAGTGTAGAATCATCCTGAAGTTGAATCAATATCATTGGACTTATGATGAAGAAGTTATCCCACTTTTAACCGAAGTGATTCCAGTTTGCCCTGTTTGGAGATTTGGCAATTTATTCTTGATACTAATAAAACCAGAATGAATCACGATGTAAGAAGCTTGATTTGGACTCATTAATCAGTGTAGAATCACCCTGAAGTTGATTCAAGATCATAGGAGTTATGATGAAGAAGTTATCTCACTTTTAACCGAAGTGATTCCAGTATACCTTTTTGGAGATTTGGTAATTTCTTCTTGATTCTAGTCAAACCAGAACGAATCAAGATGTAAGAAGCTCTATTTGGACTCAAAAATCAGTGTAGAATCATCCTGAAGTTGAATCAATATCATTGGACTTATGATCAAGAAGTTATCCCACTTTTAACAGAAGTGATTCTAGTTTGCCCTGTTTGGAAATTTGGCAATTTATTCTTGATACTAATAAAACCATAATAAATCACGATGTAAGAAACTTGATTTGGACTCATCAATCAGTGTAGAACCACCCTGAAGTTGAATCAAGATTATAGGAGTTAAGGTGAAGAAGTTATCCCACTTTTAACCGAAGTGACTCCAGTTTACTATGTTTGGAGATTTGGGAATTTCTACTTGATTCTAATCAAACCAGAATGAATCAAGATGTAAGAAGATTTATTTGGACTCATAAATCAGTGGATAATCACCCTGAAGTTGAATCAATATCATAGGAGTTATGATGAAGATGTTATTTCACTTTTAACCGAAGTGATTCCAGTTTACCCAGTTTGGAGATTTGGTAATTTCTTCTTGATTCTAATCAAACCAGAATAAATCAAGATGTAATAATATTGATTTGGACTCATAAATCAGTGTAGAATCATCCTAAAGTTGAATCAATATCGTTGGACTTATGATGAAGAAGTTATCCCACTTTTAACCGAGGTGATCCCAGTTAACCCTGTTTGGAGATTTGGCAATTTATTCTTGGTACTAATAAAACCAGAATGAATCACGATGTAAGAATCTTGATTTGGACTCATAAATCAGTTTATAATCACCTTGAAGTTGAATCAAGATCATAGGAGTTATGATGAAGAAGTTATCCCACTTTTAATCGAAGTGATTCCAGTTTACCCTGTTTGGAGATTTGGGAATTTCTTCTTGGTTCTAATCAAACATAATGAATCAAGATGTAAGAAGCTCTATTTGGACTCATAAATCAGTGGAGAATCATCCTGAAGTTGAATCAATATCATTGGAGTTATGATGAAGAAGTTATCCCACTTTTAACCAAAGTGATTCCAATTTGCCCTATTTGGAGATTTGACAATTTCTTCTTTATAATAATAAAACAAGAATGAACCATGATGTAAGAAGATTGATTTGGACTCATAAGTCAGTTTATAATCACCCTGAAGTTGAATCAAGATCATAGGAGTTATGATGAAGAAGTTATCCCAATTTTAACCGAAGTGACTCCAATTTACCTTGTTTGGAGATTTGACAATTTCTTCTTGATACTAATAAAACCAGAATGAATCACGATGTAAGAAGCTTGATTTGGACTCATAAATCAGATTAGAATCACTCTGAATTTGAATCAAGATCATAGGAGTTATGATGAAGAAGTTATCCCACTTTTAACCGAAGTGACTCCAGTTTACCATGTTTAGAGATTTGACAATTTCTTCTTGATTCTAATCAAACCAGAATGAATCAAGATGTAAGAAGCTTTATTTGGACTCATAAATCAGTGGATAATCACCCTGAATTTGAATCAATATCATAGGAGTTATGATGAAGATGTTATTCCACTTTTAACCGAAGTGATTCCAGTTTACCAAGTTTGGAGATTTTGCAATTTCTTCTTGATTCTAATCAAAACAGAATGAATCAAGATGTAAGAATCTTGAATTGTAATCATAAATCAGTGTAGAATCATCCTGAAGTTGAATCAATATCATTGGACTTATGATCAAGAAGTTATCCCACTTTTAACCGAAGTGATTCTAGTTTGCCCTGTTTGGAAATTTGGCAATTTATTCTTGATACTAATAAAACCAGAATGAATCACGATGTAAGAAACTTGATTTGGACTCATTAATCAGTGTAGAACCACCCTGAAGTTGAATCAAGATTATAGGAATTATGGCGAAGAAGTTATCCCACTTTTAACCGAAGTGACTCCAGTTTACTATGTTTGGAGATTTGGGAATTTCTACTTGATTCTAATCAAACCAGAATGAATCAAGATGTAAGAAGATTTATTTAGACTCATAAATCAGTGAATAATCACCCTGAAGTTGAATCAATATCATAGGAGTTATGATGAAGATGTTATTCCACTTTTAACCGAAGTGATTCCACTTTACATTGTTGGGAGATTTGGCAAATTCTTCTTGATTCTAATCAAACCAGAATGAATCAAGATGTAAGAATCTTGATTTGGACTAATAAATCAGTGTAGAATCATCCTGATTTTGAATCAATATCATTGGACTTATGATGAAGAAGTTATCCCACTTTTAACCGAAGTGATCCCAGTTAACCATGTTTGGAGATTTGGCAATTTCTTCTTGATTCTAATAAAACCAGAATGAATCAAGATGTAAGAAGATTTATTTTGACTTCTAAATCAGTGGATAATCACCCTGAAGTTGAATCAATATCATTGGAGTTATGATGAAGAAGTTATCCCACTTTTAACCGAAGTGATTCCAGTTTACCCTGTTTGGAGATTTGGCAATTTCTTCTTGATTCTAATCAAACCAGAATGAATCAAGATGTAAGAAGCTTTATTTGGACTCATAAATCAGTGGATAATCACCCTGAAGTTGAATCAATATCATTGGAGTTATGATGAAGAGGTTATCCCACTTTTAACCGAAGTGATTCCAATTTGCCCTGTTTGGAGAGTTGGCAATTTCTTCTTGATACTAATAAAACCAGAATGATTCACGATGTAAGAAGCTTGATTTGGACTCATAAATAAGGGTAGAATCACCCTGAAGTTGAATCAAGATCATAGGAGTTATGGTGAAGAAGTTATCCCACTTTTAACCGAAGTGACTCCAGTTTACCCTGTTTGGAGATTTGGCAATTTCTTCTTGACTCTAATCAAAACAGAATGAATCAAGATGTAAGAATTTTTATTTGGACTCATAAATCAGTGGATAATGACCCTGAAGTTGAATCAATATCATAGGAGTTATGATGAAGATTTTATTCCACTTTTAACCGAAGTTATTCCACTTTACCCTGTTTGGAGATTTGACAATTTCTTCTTGATTTTAATCAAACCAGAATGAATCAAGATGTAAGAAGCTTTATTTGGACTCATAAATCAGTGGATAATCATCCTGAATTTGAATCAATATCATAGGAGTTATGATGAAGATGTTATTCCAGTTTTAACCGAAGGGATTCCAGTTTACCCTGTTTGGAGATTTGGCAATTTCTTCTTGATTCTAATCAAATTATAATGAATCAAGATGTAAGAATCTTGATTTCGACTCATAAATCAGTGTAGAATCATCCTGAAGTTGAATCAATATCATTGGACTTATGATGAAGAAGTTATCCCACTTTTAACCGAAGTGATTCCTGTTTGCCCTGTTTGGAAATTTGGCAATTTATTCTTGATACTAATAAAACCAGAATGAATCACGATGTAAGAAGCTTGATTTGGACTCATTTATCAGTGTAGAATCACCCTGAAGTTGATTCAAGATCATAGGAGTTATGATGAAGAAGTTATCTCACTTTTAACTGAAGTGATTCCAGTATACCTTTTTGGAGATTTGGTAATTTCTTCTTGATTCTAGTCAAACCAGAACGAATCAAGATGTAAGAAGCTCTATTTGGACTCATAAATCAGTGTATAATCACCCTGAAGTTGAATCAATATCATAGGAGTTGTGATGAAGATGTTATTTCACTTTTAACCGAAGTGATTCCAGTTTACCCCGTTTGGAGATTTGGTAATTTCTTCTTGATTCTAATCAAACCAGAATAAATCAAGATGTAATAATATTGATTTGGACTCATAAATCAGTGTAGAATCATCCTAAAGTTGAATCAATATCGTTGGACTTATGATGAAGAAGTTATCCCACTTTTAACCGAGGTGATCCCAGTTAACCCTGTTTGGAGATTTGGCAATTTATTCTTGGTACTAATAAAACCAGAATGAATCACGATGTAAGAATCTTGATTTGGACTCATAAATCAGTTTATAATCACCTTGAAGTTGAATCAAGATCATAGGAGTTATGATGAAGAAGTTATCCCACTTTTAATCGAAGTGATTCCAGTTTACCCTGTTTGGAGATTTGGGAATTTCTTCTTGGTTCTAATCAAACCAGAATGAATCAAGATGTAAGGAGCTCTATTTGGACTCATAAATCAGTGGAGAATCATCCTGAAGTTGAATCAATATCATTGGAGTTATGATGAAGAAGTTATCCCACTTTTAACCAAAGTGATTCCAATTTGCCCTATTTGGAGATTTGACAATTTCTTCTTTATAATAATAAAACAAAAATGAACCATGATGTAAGAAGATTGATTTGGACTCGTAAGTCAGTTTATAATCACCCTGAAGTTGAATCAAGATCATAGGAGTTATGATGAAGAAGTAATCCCACTTTAAACCGAAGTGACTCCAATTTACCCTGTTTGGAGATTTGACAATTTCATCTTGATACTAATAAAACCAGAATGAATCACGATGTAAGAAAATTGATTTGGACTCATAAATCAGATTAGAATCACCCTGAATTTGAATCAAGATCATAGGAGTTATGATGAAGAAGTTATCCCACTTTTAACCGAAGTGACTCCAGTTTACCATGTTTAGAGATTTGACAATTTCTTCTTGATTCTAATCAAACCAGAATGAATCAAGATGTAAGAAGCTTTATTTGGACTCATAAATCAGTGGATAATCACCCTGAATTTGAATCAATATCATAGGAGTTATGATGAAGATGTTATTCCACTTTTAACCGAAGTGATTCCAGTTTACCAAGTTTGGAGATTTTGCAATTTCTTCTTGATTCTAATCAAAACAGAATGAATCAAGATGTAAGAATCTTGAATTGTAATCATAAATCAGTGTAGAATCATCCTGAAGTTGAATCAATATCATTGGACTTATGATCAAGAAGTTATCCCACTTTTAACCGAAGTGATTCTAGTTTGCCCTGTTTGGAAATTTGGCAATTTATTCTTGATACTAATAAAACCAGAATGAATCACGATGTAAGAAACTTGATTTGGACTGATCAATCAGTGTAGAACCACCCTGAAGTTGAATCAAGATTATAGGAATTATGGTGAAGAAGTTATCCCAATTTTAACCGAAGTGACTCCAGTTTACCATGTCTGGAGATTTGGCAATTTCTTCTTCATTCTAATCAAATCAGAATGAATAAAGATGTACGAAGCTTTATTTGGACTCATAAATCGGTGGATAATCACCCTGAAGTTCAATCAATATCATAGGAGTAATGATGAAGATGTTATTCCACTTTTAACCGAAGTGATTCCACTTTACATTGTTGGGAGATTTGGCAAATTCTTCTTGATTCTAATCAAACCAGAATGAATCAAGATGTAAGAATCTTGATTTGGACTAATAAATCAGTGTAGAATCATCCTGATTTTGAATCAATATCATTGGACTTATGATGAAGAAGTTATCCCACTTTTAACCGAAGTGATCCCAGTTAACCATGTTTGGAGATTTGGCAATTTCTTCTTGATTTGGACTCATAAATCAGTTTAGAATCACCCTGAATTTGAATCAAGATCATAGGAGTTATGATGAAGAAGTTATCCCACTTTTAACCGAAGTGACTCCAGTTTACCCTGTTTGGAGATTTGACAATTTGTTCTTGATTCTAATCAAAACAGAATGAATCAAGATGTAAGAAGCTTTATTTGGACTCATAAATCAGTGGATAATCACACTGAAGTTGAATCTATATCATTGGAGTTATGATGAAGATGTTATTCCACTTTTAACCGAAGTGATTCCAGTTTACCATGTTTGGAGAGTTGGCAATTTATTCTTGATACTAATAAAACCAGAATGAATCACGATGTAAGAAGCTTGATTTGGACTCATAAATCAGTGTAGAATCACCCTGAAGTTGAATCAAGATCATAGGAGTTATGGTGAAGAAGTTATCCCACTTTTAACCGAAGTGACTCCAGTTTACCATGTTTAGAGATTTGACAATTTCTTCTTGATTCTAATCAAACCAGAATGAATCAAGATGTAAGAAGCTTTATTTGGACTCATAAATCAGTGGATAATCACCCTGAAGTTGAATCAATATCATAGGAGTTATGATGAAGATGTTATTCCACTTTTAACCGAAGTGATTCCAGTTTACCATGTTTGGAGATTTTGCAATTTCTTCTTGATTCTAATCAAACCAGAATGAATCAAGATGTAAGAATCTTGATTTGTACTCAGAAATCAGTGTAGAATCATCCTGAAGTTGAATCAATATCATTGGACTTATGATCAAGAAGTTATCCCACTTTTAACCGAAGTGATTCTAGTTTGCCCTGTTTGGAAATTTATTCTTGATACTAATAAAACCAGAATGAATCACGATGTAAGAAACTTGATTTGGACTCATCAATCAGTGTAGAACCACCCTGAAGTTGAATCAAGATTATAGGTGTTATGGTGAAGAAGTTATCCCACTTTTAACCGAAGTGACTCCAGTTTACTATGTTTGGAGATTTGGCAATTTCTTCTTGATTATAATCAAACCAGAATGAATCAAGATGTAAGAAGATTTATTTGGACTCATAAATCAGTGGATAATCACCCTGAAGTTGAATCAATATCATAGGAGTTATGATGAAGATGTTATTCCACTTTTAACCGAAGTGATTTCACTTTACCTTGTTGGGAGATTTGGCAATTTCTTCTTGATTCTAATCAAACCAGAATGAATCAAGATGTAAGAATCTTGATTTGGACTCATAAATCAGTGTAGAATCATCCTGAAGTTGAATCAATATCATTGGAGTTATGATGAATAAGTTATCCCACTTTAACCGAAGTGATTCCAGTTTGCCCTATTTGGAGATTTGGCAATTTCTTCTTGATACTAATAAAACAAGAATGAACCAAGATGTAAGAAGCTTGATTTGGACTCATAAATAAGTTTATGATCACCCTGAACTTGAATCAAGATCATAGGAGTTATGATGAAGAAGTTATCCCACTTTTAACCGAAGTGACTCTAGTTTACCCTGTTTGGAGATTTGGCAATTTCATCTTGATTCTAATCAAACCAGAACGAATCAATATGTAAGAAGCTTTATTTGGAATCATAAATCAGTGTATAATCACCTTGAAATTGAATCAATATCATAGGAGTTATGATGAAGATGTTATTCCACTTTTAACCGAAGTGATTCCAGTTTACCCTGTTTGGAGATTTGGCAATTTCTTCTTGATTCTAATCAAACCAGAATGAATCAAGATGTAAGAAGCTTTATTTGGACTCATAAATCATTGGATAATCACCCTGAAGTTGAATCAATATCATTGGAGTTATGAGGAAGAAATTATCCCACTTTTAACCGAAGTGGTTTCAGTTTGCCCTGTTTGGAGAGTTGGCAATTTCTTCTTGATGCTAATAAAACCAGAATGAATCACGATGTAAGAAACTTGATTTGGACTCATCAATCAGTGTAGAACCACCCTGAAGTTGAATCAAGATTATTTGAGTTATGGTGAAGAAGTTATCCCACTTTTAACTGAAGTGACTCCAGTTTACCATATTTGGAGATTTGGCAATTTCATCTTGATTCTAATCAAACCAGAACGAATCAAGATGTAAGAAGCTTTATTTGGACTCATAAATCAGTGGATAATCACCCTGAAGTTGAATCAATATCATAGGAGTTATGATGAAGATGTTATTCCACTTTTAACTGAAGTGATTCCACTTTACCCTGTTTGGAGATTTGACAATTTCTTCTTGATTCTAATAAAACCAGAATGAATCAAGATGTAATAATATTGATTTGGACTCATAAATCAGTGTAGAATCATCCTAAAGTTGAATCAATATCATTGGACTTATGATGAAGAAGTTATCCCACTTTTAACCGAAGTGATCCCAGTTAACCATGTTTGGAGATTTGGCAATTTATTCTTGATACTAATAAAACCAGAATGAATCACGATGTAAGAAGCTTGATTTTTACTCATAAATCAGTGTAGAATCACCCTGAAGTGAATCAAGGTCATAGGAGTTATGATGAAGAAGTTATCCCAGTTTTAACTGAAGTGACTCAAGTTTACCCTCTTTGGAGATTTGGCAATTTCATCTTGATTCTAATCAAACCAGAATGACTCAAAATGTAAGAAGCTTTATTTGGACTCATAAATCAGTGGATAATCACCCTGAAGTTGAATCAATATCATAGGAGTTATGATGAAGATGTTATTCCACTTTTAACCGAAGTGATTCCAGTTTACCCTGTTTGGAGATTTGGCAATTTCTTCTTGATTCTAATCAAACCAGAATGAATCAAGATGTAATAATATTGATTTGGACTCATAAATCAGTGTAGAATCATCCTAAAGTTGAATCAATATCATTGGACGTATGATGAAGAAGTTATCCTACTTTTAACAGAGGTGATCCCAGTTAACCCTATTTGGAGATTTGGCAATTTATTCTTGATACTAATAAAACCATAATGAATCACGATGTAGGAAGCTTGATTTGGACTCATCAATTAGTTTAGAACCACCCTGAAGTTGAATCAAGATTATAGGAGTTATGGTGAAGAAGTTATCCCACTTTTAACCAAAGTGACTCCAATTTACTATGTTTGGAGATTTGGCAATTTCTTTTTGATTCTAATCAAACCAGAATGAATCAAGATGTAAGAAGATTTATTTGGACTCATAAATCAGTGGATAATCACCCTGAAGTTGAATCAATATCATAAGAGTTATGATAAAGATGTTATCCCACTTTTAACCGAAGTGACTCCAATTTACCCTGTTTCGAGATTTGACAATTTCTTCTTGATACTAATAAAACCAGAATGAATCACAATGTAATAATATTGATTTATACTCATAAATCAGTTTAGAATCACCCTGAATTTGAATCAAGATCATAGGAGTTATGATGAAGAAGTTATCCCACTTTTAACCGAAGTGACTCCAGTTTATCTTGTTTGGAGATTTGACAATTTCTTCTTGATTCTAATCAAAACAGAATGAATCAAGATGTAAGAAGCTTTATTTGGACTCATAAATCAGTGTATAATCACCCTGAAGTTTAATCAATATCATTGGAGTTATGATGAAGAGGTTATCCCACTTTTGACTGAAGTGATTCCAGTTTGCCTTGTTTGGAGAGTTGGCAATTTCTTCTTGATACTAATAAAACCAGAATGAATCACGATGTAAGAAGCTTGATTTGGACTCATAAATCAGTGTAGAATCACCCTGAAGTTGAATCAAGATCATATGAGTTATGGTGAAGAAGTTATCCCACTTTTAACCGAAGTGACTCCAGTTTACCATGTTTGGAGATTTGGTAAATTTCTTTTTGATTCTTATCAAACCAGAATGAATCAAGATGTAAGAAGCTTTATTTGGACTCATAAATTAGTGGATAATCACCCTGAAGTTGAATCAATATCATAGGATTTATGATGAAGATGTTATTCCACTTTTAACCGAAGTTATTCCAGTTTACCATGTTTGGAGATTTTGCAATTTCTTCTTGATTCTAATCAAACCAGAATGAATCAAGAGGTAATAATCTTGATTTGTACTCATAAATCAGTGTAGAATCATCCGGAAGTTGAATCAATATCATTGGACTTATGATCAAGAAGTCCACTTTTATTTGGACTCATAAATCAGTGGATAATCACCCTGAAGTTGAATCAATATCATAGGAGTTATGATAAAGATGTTATTCCACTTTTAACCGAAGTGATTCCCCTTTACCTTGTTGGGAGATTTGGCAATTTCTTCTTGATTCTAATCAAACCAGAATGAATCAAGATGTAATAATCTTGATTTGGACTCATAAATCAGTGTAGAATCATCCTGAAGTTGAATCAATATCATTGGAGTTATGATGAATAAGTTATCCCACTTTTAACCGAAGTGATTCAAGTTTATCCTGTTTGGAGATTTGACAATTTCTTCTTGATAGAAATAAAACCAGAATGAATCACGATGTAAGAATCTTTATTTTGACTCATAAATCAGTTTATAATCACCCTGAACTTGAATCAAGATCATAGGAGTTATGATGAAGAAGTTATCCAACTTTTAACCAAAGTGATTCCAATTTACCATGTTTGGAGATTTGGCAATTTCTTCTTGGTTCTAATCAAACCAGAATGAATCAAGATGTAAAAAGCCCTATTTTGACTCATAAATCAGTGGAGAATCATTCTGAAGTTGAATCAATATCATTGGATTTATGATGAAGAAGTTATCCCACTTTTAACTGAAGTGATTCCAGTTTGCCATATTTGGAGTTTTGGCGATTTCTTCTTGATACTAATAAAACAAGAATGAAACACGATGTAAGAAGCTTGATTTGGACTCATAAATCAGTTTATAATCACCCTGAAGTTGAATCAAGATCATAGGAGTTATGATGAAGAAGTTATCCCACTTTAAACCAAAGTGACTCCAGTTTACGTTGTTTGGAGATTTGGCAATTTCTTCTTGATTCTAATCAAACCAGAATGAATCAAGATGTAAGAAGCTTTATTTGGACTCATAAATCCGTGGACAATCATCCTGAAGTTGAATCAATATCATAGGACTTATGATGAAGATGTTATTCGACTTTTAACCGAAGTGATTCCAGTTTACCATGTTTGGAGATTTGACAATTTCTTCTTGATTCTAATCAAAAAAGAATAAATCAAGATGTAAGAATCTTGATTTGGATTCATAAATCAGTGTAGAATCATCCTGAAGTTGAATCAATATCATTGGACATATGATCAAGAAGTTATCCCACTTTTAACCGAAGTGATTCTAGTTTGCCATGTCTGGAGATTTGGCAATTTATTCTTGATACTAATAAAACCAGAACGAATCACGATGTAAGAAGCTTGATTTGGACTCATCAATCAGTGTAGAACCACCGTGAAGTTGAATCAAGATCATAGGAGTTATGATGAAGAAGTTATCCCACTTTTAACCGAAGTGATTCCAGTTTACCATGTTTGGAGATATGACAATTTCTTCTTGATACAAATAAAACAAAAATGAATCACGATGTACGAATATTGATTTGGACTCATAAATCAGTTTAGAATCACCCTGAAGTTGAATCAAGATCATAGGAGTTATGATGAAGAAGTTATCCCCCTTTTAACCGAAGTGATTCCAGTATACATGTTTGGAGATTTGGCAATTTCTTCTTGGTTCTAATCAAACAATAATGAATCAAGATGTAAAAAGATGTATTTGGACTCAAATCAGTGGAGAATCATCCTGAAGTTGAATCAATATCATTGGAGTTATGATGAAGAAGTTCTCCCACTTTTAATTGAAGTGATTACAGTTTGCCCTATTTGGAGATTTTGCAATTTCTTCTTGATACTAATAAAACCAGAATGAAACACGATGTAAGAAGCTTGATTTGGACTCATTAATCAGTGCATAATCATCCTGACGTTGAATAAATATCATTGGAGTTATGATGAAGAAGTTATCCCACTTTTAACCGAAGTGATTCCAGTTTCCCTTTTTGGAGATTTGGCAATTACTTCTTGATTTTAATTAAACCAGAATGAATCACGATGTAAGAAGATTAATTTGGACTCATTAATCAGTGTAGAAGCACACTGAAGTTGAATCAAGATCATAGGAGTTATGATAAAGAAGTTATCCCACTTTTAACCGATGTGACTCCAATTTACCCTGTTTGGAGATTTTGCAATTTCTTCTTGATTCTAATCAAAACCATAATTATCAAGATGTAAAAATCTTGATTTGGACTCATAAATCAGTGAAGAATCATCCTGAATTTGAATCAATATCATAGGAGTTATGATGAAGAAGTTATCCCACTTTTAACCGAAGTGATTCCAGTTTACCATGTTTGGAGATTTGGCAACTTCTTCTTAACACTAATAAAACCAGAATGAATGACGATGTAAGAAGTTTTTTTGGACTCATTAATCATTTTAGAATCACCCTGAAGTTGAATCAATATCATAGGAGTTATGATGAAGAAGTTATTCGACTTTTAACCGAAGTGATTCCAGTTTATCATGTTTGGAGATTTGACAATTTCTTCTTGATTCTAATCAAAAAGAATAAATCAAGATGTAAGAATCTTGATTTGGATTCATAAATCAGTGTAGAATCATCCTGAAGTTGAATCAATATCATTGAACTTATGATGAAGAAGTTATCTCACTTTTAACCGAAGTGATTCCAGTTTGCCCTGTTTGGAGATTTGGCAATTTATTATTGATACTAATAAAACCAGAATGAATCGCGATGTAAGAAGCTTAGTTTAGACTCATTAATCAGTGTAGAATCACCCTGAAGTTGAATCAAGATCATAGGAGTTATGATAAAGAAGTTATCCCACTTTTAACCTAAGTGATTCCAGTATACCTGTTTGGCGATTTGACAATTTCTTCTTGATTCTAATCAAACCAGAATGAATCAAGACGTAAGAAGCTTGATTTAGACTCATAAATCAGTGAATAATCATCCTGAAGTTGAATCAATATCATTGGAGTTATGATGAAGATATTATCCCACTTTTAACCGAATTGATTCTAGTGTGCCCTGTTTGGAGAGTTGGCTATTTCTTCTTGATACTAATAAAACCATAATGAATCACGATGTAAGAAGCTTGATTTGGGTTCATAAATCTGTTTAAAATCACCCTGAATTTGAATCAAGATCATAGGAGTTATGATGAAGATGTTATTCCACTTTTAACCAAAGTGACTCCAGTTTACCATGTTTGGAGATTTGGCAATTTCTTCTTGATTCTAATCAAACCAGAATGAATCAAGATGTAAGAAGATTTATTTGGATTCATTAATCAGTGTATAATCACCCTGAAGTTGAATCAAGATCATAGGAGTTATGCTGAAGAAGTTAACCCACTTTTAACCGAAGTGACTCCAGTTTACCCTGTTTGGAGATTTGGCAATTTCTTCTACATTCTAATCAAACCATTATTTCATGTAAGAATCTTTATTTGGACTCATAAATAAGTGAATAATCACCCTGAAGTTCAATCAATATCATAGGAGTTATGATGAAGATGTTATTCCACTTATAACCGAAGTGATTTCAGTTTACCTTGTTTGCAGATTTAGCAATTTCTTCTTGATTCTAATAAAAAAAGAATGAATCAAGATGTAAGAATCTTGATTTGGACTCATAAATCAGTGTAGAATCACCCTGAAGTTGAATCAAGATCATAGGAGTTATGATGAAGAAGTTATCCCAATTTTAACCGAAGTGACTCCAGTTTACCCTGTTTGGAGATTTGGCAATTTCTTCTTCATTCTAATCAAACCAGAATGAATAAAGATGTAAGAAGCTTTATTTGGACTAATAAATCAGTCGATAATCACCCTGAAATTCAATCAATATCATAGGAGTTATGATGAAGATGCTATTCCACTTTTAACGGAAGTGATTCAAGTTTACCCTGTTTGGAGATATGGCAATTTCTTCTTGATTCTAATCAAATCAGAATGAATCAATATGTAAGAATCTTGATTTGGACTCAAAAATCAGTTTAGAATAATCCTGAAGTTGAATCAATATCATTGGACTTATGATGAAGAAGTTATCCCACTTTTAACCGAAGTGATTCCAGTTTGTCCTGTTTGGAGATTTGGAAATTTATTCTTGATACTAATAAAACCAAAATGAATCGCGATGTAAGAAGCTTAGTTTGGACTCATTAATCAGTGTAGAATCACCCTGAAGTTGAATCAAGATCATAGGAGTTATGATGAAGTTATCCCACTTTTAACCGAAGTGATTCTAGTATACCTGTTTGGCGATTTGACAATTTCTTCTTGATTCTAATCAAACCAGAATGAATCAAGACGTAAGAAGCTTGATTTGGACTCATAAATCAGTGGATAATCATCCTGAAGTTGAATCAATATCATTGGAGTTATGATGAAGATATTATCCCACTTTTAACCGAAGTGATTCTAGTGTGCCCTGTTTGGAGAGTTGGCTATTTCTTCTTGATACTAATAAAACCATAATTAATGACGATGTAAGAAGCTTGATTTGGGTTCATAAATCAGTTTAGAAACACCCTGAATTTGAATCAAGATCATAGGAGTTATGATGAAGATGTTATTCCACTTTTAACCAAAGTGACTCTAGTTTACCATGTTTGGAGATTTGGCAATTTCTTCTTGATTCTAATCAAACCAGAATGAATCAAGATGTAAGAAGATTTATTTGGATTCATAAATCAGTGTATAATCACCCTGAAGTTGAATCAAGATCATAGGAGTTATGCTGAAGAAGTTATCCCACTTTTAACCGAAGTGACTCCAGTTTACCCTGTTTGGAGATTTGACAATTTCTTCTTCATTCTAATCAAACCAGAATAAATAAAGATGTAAGAAGATTTATTTGGACTCATAAATCAGTGAATAATCACCCTGAAGTTCAATCAATATCATAGGAGTTATGATGAAGATGTTATTTCACTTATAAACGAAGTGATTTCAGTTTACCATGTTTGCAGATTTAGCAATTTCTTCTTGATTCTAATAAAAAAAGAATGAATCAAGATGTAAGAATATTGATTTGGACTCATAAATCAGTGTAGAATCACCCTGAAGTTGAATCAAGATCATAGGAGTTATGATGAAGAAGTTATGATGAAGAAGTTATCCCAATTTTAACCGAAGTGACTCCAGTTTACCCTGTTTGGAGATTTGGCAATTTCTTCTTCATTCTAATCAAACCAGAACGAATCAAGATGTAAGAATCTTGATTTGGACTCATAAATCAGTGTAGAATCATCCTGAAGTTGAATCAATATCGTTGGAGTTATGATGAAGAAGTTATCCCACTTTAAACCGAAGTGATTCCAGTTTATCTTCTTTGGAGATTTGGCAATTTCTTCATGATACTAATAAAACCAGAATGAATCACGATGTAAGAAGCTTGATTTGTACTCATTAATCAGTATAGAATCACCCTGAAGTTGAATCAAGATCATAGGAGTTATGATGAAGAAGTTATCCCACTTTTAGCCGAAGTGATTCCAATATACCTGTTTGGAGATTTGGCAATTTCTTCTTGATTCTAATCAAACCAAAATGAATCAAGATTTAAGAAGCTTGATTTGGACTCATAAATCAGTGTAGAATCATCGTCAAGTTGAATTAATATCATTGGAGTTATGATGAAGAATTTATCCCACTCTTAACTGAAGTGACTCTAGTTTACCATGTTTGGAGATTTGACAATTTATTCTTGATACTAATAAAACCAGAATGAATAAAGATGTAAGAAGCTTGATTTGGACTCATAAATCAGTGTAGAACCATCCTGAAGTTGAATCAATATCATTGGACTTATGATGAAAAAGTTATCCCACTTTTAACCGAAGTGATTCCAGTTTACCCTGTTTGGCGATTTGGCAAATTCTTCTTGATTCTAATCAAACCAGAAGGAATCAAGATGTAAGAAGATTGATTTGGACTCATAAATAAGTGTAGAATCACCCTGAAGTCTAATCAAGATCATAGGAGTTATGATGAAGAAGTTATCCCACTTTTAACCGAAGTGATTCCAGTTTACCCTGTTTTGCGATTTGGCAAATTCTTCTTGATTCTAATCAAACCAGAAGGAATCAAGATGTAAGAAGATTTATTTGTACTCATAAATAAGTTTAGAATCACCCTGAAGTTGAATGAAGATCATAGAAGTTATGATGAAGAAGTTATCCCACTTTTAACCGAAGTGACTCAAGTTTAAAATTTTTGGAGATTTGGTAATTTCTTCTTGATTCTAATCAAACCAGAATGAATCAAGATGTAAGAATCTTGATTTTGACTCATAAATCAGTGGATAATCACCCTGAAGTTGAATCATTGTCATAGGAGTTATGATGAAGAAGTTATCCGACTTTTAACCGAAGTGAATTGAGTTTACCATGTTTGGAGATTTGGCATTTTCTTCTTGATACTAATAAAACCATTATGACTCACGATTAAAGAAGCTTGATTTGGATTCATAAATCAGTGTATAATTACCCTGAAGTTGAATCAAGATCATAGGAGTTATGCTGAAGAAGTTATCCCACTTTTAACATAAGTGATTCCAGTTTAACCCGTTTGGAGAGTTGGCACTTTCTTCTTGATACTAATAAAACCAGAATGAATCATGATGTAAGAATCTTGACTTGGACTCATAAATCAGTGTAGAATCACCCTGAAGTTGAATCAAGATCATAGGAGTTATGATGAAGAAGTTATCCCACTTTTGACCGAAGTGATTCCAATATACCTGTTTGGAGATTTGGCAATTTCTTCTTGATTCTCCTCAATCCAGAATGAATCGAGATTTAAGAATCTTGATTTGGACTCATAAATCAGTGTAGAATCACCCTGAAGTTAAATCAATATCATTGGAGTTATGATGAAGAAGTTATCCCACTTTTAACCGAAGTGATTCCAGTTTGCCCTAATTGGAGATTTGGCAATTTCTTCTTGATACTAATAAAACAAGAATGAGCCACGATGTAAGAAGCTTGATTTGGACTCATAAATCAGTGTAGAATCACCCTGCAGTTGAATCAATATCATTGGAGCTATGATGAAGAAATTATCCCACTTTTAACCGAAGTAATTCCAGTTTGCCCTATTTGGAGTGTTGGCAATTTCTATTGATGTTAATAAAACCAGAATGAATCACGATGAAAGAAGCTTGATTTGGACTCATAAATCAGTTTAGAATCACCCTGAAGTTGAATCAAGATCATAGGAGTTATGATGAAGAAGTTATCCCACTTTTAACCGAAGTGATTCCAGTATACCTGTTTGGCGATTTGACAATTTCTTCTTGATTCTAATCAAACCAGAATGAATCAAGACGTAAGAAGCTTGATTTGGACTCATAAATCAGTGTATAATCATCCTGAAGTTGAATCAATATCATTGGAGTTATGATGAAGATATTATCCCACTTTTAACCGAAGTGATTCTAGTGTGCCCTGTTTGGAGAGTTGGCTATTTCTTCTTGATACTAATAAAACCATAATGAATCACGATGTAAGAAGCTTGATTTGGGTTCATAAATCAGTTTAGTATCACCCTGAATTTGAATCAAGATCATTGGTGTTATGATGAAGATGTTATTCCACTTTTAACCAAAGTGACTCCAGTTTACCATGTTTGGAGATTTGGCAATTTCTTCTTGATTCTAATCAAACCATAATGAATCAAGATGTAAGAAGATTTATTTGGATTCATAAATCAGTGTATAATCACCCTGAAGTTGAATCAAGATCATAGAAGTTATGCTGAAGAAGTTATCCCACTTTTAACCGAAGTGACTCCAGTTTACCCTGTTTGGAGATTTGGCAATTTCTTCTTCATTCTAATCAAACCAGAATAAATAAAGATGTAAGAAGCTTTATTTGAACTCATAAATCAGAGAATAATCACCCTGAAGTTCAATCAATATCATAGGAGTTATGATGAAGATGTTATTCCACTTATAACCGAAGTGATTTCAGTTTACCCTGTTTGCAGATTTAGCAATTTCTTCTTGATTCTAATAAAAAAAGAATGAATCAAGATGTAAGAATCTTGATTTGGACTCATAAATCAGTGTAGAATCACCCTGAAGTTGAATCAAGATCATAGGAGTTATGATGAAGAAGTTATCCCAATTTTAACCGAAGTGACTCCAGTTTACCCTGTTTGGAGATTTGGCAATTTCTTCTTCATTCTAATCAAACCAGAATGAATAAAGATGTAAGAAGCTTTATTTGGACTCATAAATCAGTGGATAATCACCCGGAATTTCAATCAATATCATAGGAGTTATGATGAAGATGTTATTCCACTTTTAACCGAAGTGATTTCAATTTACCCTGTTTGCAGATTTAGCAATTTCTTTTTAATTTTAATCAAACCAAAATGAATCAAGATGTTAGAATCCTGATTTGGACTCATAAATCAGTGTAGAATCATCCTGAAGTTGAATTAATATCATTGGAGTTATGATGAAGAATTTATCCCACTCTTAACTGAAGTGACTCTAGTTTACCGTGTTTGGAGATTTGACAATTTATTCTTGATACTAATAAAACCAGAATGAATCACGATTTAAGAAGCTTGATTTGGTCTCATAAATAAGTGTAGAACCATCCTGAAGTAGAATCAATATCATTGGACTTATGATGAAGAAGTTATCCCACTTTTAACTGAAGTGATTCCAGTTTACCCTGTTTGGCGATTTGGCAAATTCTTCTTGATTCTAATCAACCAGAAGGAATCAAGATGTAAGAAGATTGATTTGGACTCATAAATAAGTTTAGAATCACCCTGAAGTCTAATCAAGATCATAGGAGTTATGATGAAGAAGTTATCCCACTTTTAACCGAAGTGATTCGAGTTTACCCTGTTTTGCGATTTGGCAAATTCTTCTTGATTCTAATCAAACCAGAAGGAATAAAGATGTAAGAAGCTTGATTTGTACTCATAAATCAGTTTAGAATCACCCTGAAGTTGAATCAAGATCATAGAAGTTATGATGAAGAAGTTATCCCACTTTTAACCGAAGTGACTCCAGTTTACCATTTTTGGAGATTTGGTAATTTCTTCTTGATTCTAATCAAACCAGAAGGAATCAAGATGTAAGAATCTTGATTTTGACTCATAAATCAGTGGATAATCACCCTGAAGTTGAATCAGTGTCATAGGAGTTATGATGAAGAAGTTATCCGACTTTTAACCGAAGTGAATCGAGTTTACCATGTTTGGAGATTTGGCATTTTCTTCTTGATACTAATAAAACCATTATGACTCACGATTAAAGAAGCTTGATTTGGATTCATAAATCAGTGTATAATCACCCTGAATTTGAATCAAGATCATAGGAGTTATGCTGAAGAAGTTATCGCACTTTTAACCGAAATTATTCCAGTTTACCCCGTTTGGAGAGTTGGCACTTTCTTCTTGATACTAATAAAACCAGAATGAATCATGATGTAAGAATCTTGACTTGGACTCATAAATCAGTGTATAATCACCCTGAAGTTGAATCAAGATCATCGGAGTTATGATGAAGAAGTTATCCCGCTTTTAACCGAAGTGACTCCAGTTTACCCTGTTTGGAGATTTGGCAATTTCTTCTTCATTCTTGATGTAAGAATCTTGATTTAGAATCATAAATCAGTGTAGAATCATCCTGAAGTTGAATCAATATCGTTGGAGTTATGATGAAGAAGTTATCCCACTTTAAACAGAAGTGATTCCAGTTTATCTTCTTTGGAGATTTGGTAATTTCTTCTTGATTCTAATCAAACCAGAATGAATCAAGATGTAAGAATCTTGATTTGGACTCATAAATCAGTCTAGAATCACCGTGAAGTTCAACCAATATCATAGGAGTTATGATGAAGAAGTAATCCCACTTTTAACCGAAGTGATTCCAGTTTGTCCTGTTTGGAGATTTGGCAATTTCTTCTTCATACTAATAAAACCAGAATGAATCACAATGCAAGAAGCTTTATTTGGACTCATAAATCAGTATAGAATCACTCTGAAGTTGAATTAAGATCATAGGAGTTATGATGAAGAAGTTATCCCAATTTTAACCGAAGTGGCTCCAATTTACCCTGTTTGGAGATTTGGCAATTTCTTCTTTATTCTAATCAAACTAGAATAAATAAAGATGTAAGAAGTTTTATTTGGACTCATAAATCAGTGAATAATCACCATGAAGTTCAATCAATATCATAGGAGTTATGATGAAGATGTTATTCCACTTATAACCGAAGTGATTTCAGTTTACCCTGTTTGAAGATTTTGCAATTTCTTCTTGATTCTAATCAAAAAAAGAATGAATCAAGATGTAAGAATATTGATTTGGACTCATAAATCAGTGTAGAATCACCTTGAAGTTGAATCAAGATCATAGGAGTTATGATGAAGAAGTTATCCCAATTTTAACCGAAGTGACTCCAGTTTACCCTTTTTGGAGATTTGGCAATTTCTTCTTCATACTAATCAAACCAGAATGAATAAAGATGTAAGAAGCTTTATTTGGACTCATAAATCAGTGGATAATCACCCTGAAGTTCAATCAATATCATAGGAGTTATGATGAAGATGTTATTGCACTTTTAAACGAAGTGATTTCAGTTTACCCTGTTTGCAGATTTAGCAATTTCTTATTGATTCTAATCAAACCAGAATGAATCAAGATGTAAGAATATTGATTTGGACTCATAAATCAGTGGAGAATCATCCTGAAGTTTAATTAATATCATTGGAGTTATGTTGAAGAAGTTATCCCACTTTAAACCCAAGTTATTCCAGTTTACCCTGTTTGGAGATTTGGCAATTTCTTCTTGATACTAATAAAAACAGAATGAATCATGATGTAAGAAGCTTGATTTGGATTCATTTACCAGTGTAGAATCACCCTGAAGTTGAATCAAGATCATAGGAGTTATGATGAAGAAGTTATCCCACTTTTAACCGAAGTGATTCCAGTTTACCATGTTTGAGATTTGGCAATTTCTTCTTGATACTAATAAAATCAGAATGAATCGCGATGTATGAAGCTTTATTTGGACTCATAAATCAATTTAGAATCACCCTGAAGTGGAATCAAGATCATAGGAGTTATGATGAAGAAGTTATCCCACTTTTAACCGAAGTGATTCCAGTTTACCCTGTTTGGAGATTTGACAATTTCTTCTTGATACTAATAAAACTTGAATGAATCACGATGTAAGAAGCTTGATTTGGACTCATAAATCAGTGGATAATCATCCTGAAGTTGAATCAATATCATTGGAGTTATGATCAAGAAGTTATGATCAAGAAGTTATCTCACTTTTAACCGAAGTGATTCCAGTTTGCCCTGTTTGGAGATTTGCCAATTTCTTCTTGATACTAATAAAAACAGAATGAATCACGATGTAAGAATCTTGACTTGGACTCATAAATCAGGGTAGAATCACCCTGAAGTTGAATCAAGATCATCAGAGTTATGATGAAGAAGTTATCCCACTTTTAACCGAAGTGACTCCAATTTATCCTGTTTGGAGATTTGACAATTTCTTCTTGATTATAATTAAAACCAGAATGAATCAAGATGTAAGAAGCTTGATTTGGACTCATAAATAAGTGCAGAATCATCCTGAATTTGAATAAATATCATTGAACTTATGATGAAGAAGTTATCCCACTTTAAACCGAAGTGATTCCAATTTATCCTCTTTGGAGATTTGTCAATTTCTTCTTAATTCTAATCAAACCAGAATGAATCAAGATGTAAGAATCTTGATTTGGACTCATAAATCAGTCTAGAATCACCGTGAAGTTCAATCAATATCATAGGAGTTATGATGAAGAAGTTATCCCACTTTTAACCGAAGTGATTCCAGTTTGTCATGTTTGGAGATTTGGCAATTTCTTCTTGATACTAATAAAACCAGAATGAATCACAATGCAAGAAGCTTGATTTGGACTCATAAATCAGTTTAGAATCACCCTGAAGTTGAATCAAGTTCATAGAAGTTATGATGAAGAAGTTATCCCACTTTTAACCGAAGTGACTCCAGTTTACCATTTTTGGAAATTTGGTTATTTCTTCTTGATTCTAATCAAACCAGAATGAATCAAGATGTAAGATTCTTGATTTGGATTCATAAATCAGTGGATAATCACCCTGAAGTTGAATCAATGTCATAGGAGTTATGATGAAGAAGTTATCCGACTTTTAACCGAAGTGAATCCAATTTACCATGTTTGGAGATTTGGCAATTTCTTCTTGATACTAATAAAACCCCAATGAACCACGATGTGAGAAGCTTGATTTGGACTCATAAATCAGTGTAGAATCACCCTGAAGTTGAATCAAGATCATAGGAGTTATGATGAAGAAGTTATCCCACTTTTAACCGAAGTGATTCTAGTTTATCCTGTTTGGAGATTTGGCAATTTCTTCTTGATACTAATAAAACCAGAATGAATCGCGATGTAAGAAGCTTTATTTGGACTCATAAATAAGTTTAGAATCACCATGAAGTTGAATCAAGATCATAGGAGTTATGATGAAGAAGTTATCCCACTTTTAACCGAAGTGATTCCAGTTTACCCTGTTTGGAGATTTGGCAATTTCTTCTTGATACTAATAAAACCAGAATGAATCACGTTGTAAGAAGCTTTATTTGGACTCATAAATCAGTTTATAATCACCCTGAAGTTGAATCAATATCATTGGAGTTATGATCAAGAAGTTATCCCACTTTTAACCGAAGTGATTCCAGTTTGCCCTGTTTGGAGATTTGGCAATTTCTTCTTGATACTAATAAAAACAGAATGAATCACGATGTAATAATCTTGACTTGGGCTCATAAATCACCCTGAAGTTGAATCACCCTGAAGTTGAATCAAGATCATCAGAGTTATGATGAAGAAGTTATCCCACTTTTAACCGAAGTGACTCCAATTTATCCTGTTTGGAGATTTGGCAATTTCTTCTTGATTCTAATTAAAACCAGAATGAATCACGATGTAAGAAGCTTGATTTGGACTCACTAATTAGTGCAGAATCATCCTGAAGTTGAATCAATATCATTGGACTTATGATGAAGAAGTTATCCCACTTTAAACCGAAGTGATTCCAGTTTATCCTCTTTGGAGATTTGGCAATTTCTTCTTAATTTTAATCAAACCATAATGAATCAAGATGTAAGAATCTAGATTTGGACTCATAAATCAGTCTAGAATCACCGTGACGTTCAATCAATATCATAGGAGTTATGATGAAGAAGTTATCCCACTTTTAACCGAAGTGATTCCAGTTTGTCATGTTTGGAGATTTGGCAATTTCTTCTTGATACTAATAAAACCAGAATGAATCACAATGCAAGAAGCTTTATTTTGACTCATAAATCATTTTAGAATCACCCTGAAGTTGAATCAAGTTCATAAAAGTTATGATGAAGAAGTTATCCCACTTTTAACCGAAGTGACTCCAGTTTACCATTTTTTGAAATTTGGTTATTTCTTCTTGATTCTAATCAAACCAGAATGAATCAAGATGTAAGAATATTGATTTGGACTCATAAATATGTTTAGAATCATCCTGAAGTTGAATCAAGATCATAGGAGTTATGATAAAGAAGTTATCCCACTTTAAACCGAAGTGATTCCAGTTTACCCTGTTTGGAGATTTGGCAATTTCTTCTTGATACTAATAAAACCAGAATGAATCACGTTGTAAGAAGCTTTATTTGGACTCATAAATCAGTTTATAATCACCCTGAAGTTGAATCAATATCATTGGAGTTATGATCAAGAAGTTATCCCACTTTTAACCGAAGTGATTCTAGTTTGCCCTGTTTGGAGATTTGGCAATTTCTTCTTGATAATAATAAAAACAGAATGAATCACGATGTAAGAATCTTGACTTGGACTCATAAATACGTTTAGAATCACCCTGAAGTTGAATCAAGATCATAGGAGTTATGATGAAGAAGTTATCCCACTTTTAACCGAAGTGATTCCAGTTTACCCTGTTTGGAGATTTGGAAATTTCTTCTTGATACTAATAAAACCAGAATGAATCACGTTGTAAGAAGCTTTATTTGGACTCATAAATCAGTTTATAATCACCCTGAAGTTGAATCAATATCATTGGAGTTATGATCAAGAAGTTATCCCACTTTTAACCGAAGTGATTCCAGTTTGCCCTGTTTGGAGATTTGGAAATTTCTTCTTGATAATAATAAAAACAGAATGAATCACGATGTAAGAATCTTGACTTGGAACTCATATATCAGGGTAGAATCACCCTGAAGTTGAATCAAGATCATCGGAGTTATGATGAAGAAGTTATCCCACTTTTTACCGAAGTGACTCCAATTTATCCTGTTTGGAGATTTGGTAATTTCTTCTTGATTCTAATTAAAACCAGAATGAATCAAGATGTAAGAAGCTTGATTTGGACTCATAAATGAGTGCAGAATCATCCTGAAGTTGAATCAATATCATTGGACTTATGATGAAGAAGTTGTCCCACTTTAAACCGAAGTGATTCCAGTTTATCCTGTTTGGAAATTTGGTTATTTCTTCTTGATTCTAATCAAACCAGAATGAATCAAGATGTAAGAATCTTGATTTAGACTCATAAATCAGTGGATAATCACCCTGAAGTTGAATCAATGTCATAGGAGTTATGATGAAGAAGTTATCCCACTTTTAAACGAAGTGATTCAAGTTTCCCTTTTTGGAGATTTGGTAATTTTTTCTTGATTCTAATCAAACCAGAATGAATCACGATGTAAGAAGCTTGATTTGGACTCAAAACTCAGTTGAGAATCATCCTGAAGTTGAATTAATATCATTGGAGTTATGATGAAGAAGTTATCCCACTTTTAACTGAAGTGATCCCAGTTTACCCTGTTTGGAGATTTGGCAATTTCTTCTTGATACTAATAAAACCAGAATGAATCACGATGTAAGAAGCTTGATTTGGACTCATAAATCAGTGTAGAATCATCCTGAAGTTGAATCAATATCATTGGAGTTATGAAGAAGAAGTTATCTCACTTTTAACCGAACTGATTCCAGTTTACCCTGTTTTGCGATTTGGCAAATTCTTCTTGATTCTAATCAAACCATAAGGAATCAATATGAAAGAAGCTTGATTTGGACTCATAAATCAGTTTATAATCACCCTGAAGTTGAATCAAGATCGTAGAAGTTATGATGAAGAAGTTATCCCACTTTTAACCGAAGTGACTCCAGTTTACCATTTTTGGAGATTTGGTAATTTCTTCTTGATTCTAATGAAACCAGAATGAATAAAGATGTAAGAATCTTGATTTTGACTCATAAATCAGTGGATAATCACCCTGAAGTTGAATCAATGTCATAGGAGTTATGATGAAGAAGTTATCCGACTTTTAACCGAAGTGAATCCAGTTTACCAAGTTTGGAGATTTGGCATTTTCTTCTTGATACTAATAAAACCATTATGACTCACGATTGAAGAAGCTTAATTTGGATTCATAAATCATTGTAGAATCACCCTGAAGTTGAATCAAGATCATAGGAATTATGATGAAGAAGTTATCCCACTTTAAACCAAAGTGATTCCAGTTTACCCCGTTTGGAGAGTTGTCACTTTCTTCTTGATACTAATAAACCCAGAATGAATCACGATGTAAGAATCTTGACTTGGACTCATAAATCAGTGTAGAATCACCCTGAAGTTGAATCAAGATCATCGGAGTTATGATGACGAAGTTATCCCACTTTTAACCGAAGTGACTCCAATTTACCGTGTTTGGAGATTTGGCAATTTCTTCTTGATTCTAATTAAAAACAGAATGAATCAAGATGTAAGAAGCTTGATTTGGATTTATAAATCAGTGCAGAATCATTCTTAAGTTGAATCAATATCATTGGACTTATGATGAAGAAGTTATCCCACTTTAAACCGAAGTGATTCCAGTTTACCCTGATTGGAGATTTGGCAATTTCTTCTTCATTCTAATCAAACCAGAATAAATAAAGATGTAAGCAGCTTTATTTGGACTCATAAATCTGTGAATAATAACCCTGAAGTTCAATCAATATCATAGGAGTTATGATGAAGATGTTATTCCACCTATAACCGAAGTGATTTCAGTTTACCTTGTTTGCAGATTTAGCAATTGCTTCTTGATTCTAATAAAAAAAGAATGAATCAAGATGTAAGAATCTTGATTTGGACTCATAAATCAGTGTAGAATCACCCTGAAGTTGAATCAAGATCATAGGAGTTATGATGAAGAAGTTATCCCAATTTTAACCGAAGTGACTCCAGTTTACCCTGTTTGGAGATTTGGCAATTTCTTCTTCATTCTAATCAAACCAGAATGAATAAAGATGTAAGAAGCTTTATTTGGACTCATAAATCAGTGGATAATAACCCTGAAGTTCAATCAATATCATAGGAGTTATGATGAAGATGTTTACTCCACTTTTAAACCGAAGTGATTTCAGTTTACCCTGTTTGCAGATTTAGCAATTTCTTTTTAATTTTAATCAAACCAAAACGGATCAAGATGTACGAATCCTGATTTGGACTCATAAATCAGTGTAGAATCATCCTGAAGTTGAATTAATATCATTGGAGTTATGATTAAGAATTTATCCCACTCTTAACAGAAGTGACTCTAGTTTACCGTGTTTGGAGATTTGACAATTTATTCTTGATACTAATAAAAACCAGAATGAATCACGATGTAAGAAGCTTGATTTGGACTCATAAATCAGTGTAGAATCATCCTGAAGTTGAATCAATATCATTGGACTTATGATGAAGAAGTTATCCCACTTTTAACCGAAGTGATTCCAGTTTACCCTGTTTGGCGATTTGGCAAATTCTTCTTGATTCTAATCAAACCAGAAGGAATCAAGATGTAAGAAGATTGATTTGGACTCATAAATAAGTGTAGAATTACCCCTGCAAGTCTAATCAAGATCATATGAGTTATGATGAAGAAGTTATCCCACTTTTAAACCGAAGTGATCTCCAGTTTACCCTGTTTTGTGTTTTGGCAAATTCTTCTTGATTCTAATCAAACCAGAAGGAATAAAGATGTAAGAAGCTTGATTTGTACTCATAAATCAGTTTAGAATCACCCTGAAGTTGAATCAAGATCGTAGAAGTTATGATGAAGAAGTTATCCCACTTTAACCGAAGTGACTCCAGTTTACCATTTTTGGAGATTTTGGTAATTTCTTCTTGATTATAATCAAACCAGAATGAATCAAGATGTAAGAATCTTGATTTTGACTCATAAATCAGTGGATAATCACCCTGAAGTTGAATCAATGTCATAGGAGTTATGATGAAGAAGTTATCCGACTTTTAACCGAAAGTGAAATCGAGTTTACCATGTTTGGAGATTTGGCATTTTCTTCTTGATACTAATAAAAACCATATGACTAACGATTAAAGAAGCTTGATTTGGATTCATAATCAGTGTATAATAACCCTGAAGTTGAATCAAGATCATAGGAGTTATGCTGAAGAAGTTATCCCACTTTTAACCGAAATGATTCCAGTTTACCCCGTTTGGAGAGTTGGCACTTTCTTCTTGATACTAATAAAACCAGAATGAATCATGATGTAAGAATCTTGACTTGGACTCATAAATCAGTGTAGAATCACGCTGAAGTTGAATCAAGATCATCGGAGTTATGATGAAGAAGTTATCCCGCTTTTAACCGAAGTGACTCCAGTTTACCCTGTTTGGAGATTTGGCAATTTCTTCTTGATACTAATAAAACCAGAATGAATCACGTTGTAAGAAGCTTTATTTGGACTCATAAATCAGTTTATAATCACCCTGAAGTTGAATCAATATCATTGGAGTTATGATCAAGAAGTTATCCCACTTTTAACCGAAGTGATTCCAGTTTGCCCTGTTTGGAGAGTTGGCAATTTCTTCTTGATACTAATAAAAACAGAATGAATCACGATGTAATAATCTTGACTTGG